>JAVTVY010037938.1:0-169355 GCA_036873755.1 Hanleya hanleyi | reverse complement strand
CAAGTAGAGATGCGGCTAAGGTATGGCCATGCTATCAACACTAACGCCGTTAGTTAATTCCCAGAGCTGAACCTGGACAACCGTGCAGTAGAGATAGGAATAACCATTGACGATAAGTGTCTATACTCTAACTCCCAGCGCAATACCCACACAACTGTGCGTTACGGTTGAGATAGGTAGAGATCGGAGTAGAGTAAACACAGCCCGGACGTGTAAGTGAGTGTAAATGTATGCAATGATGCTATAGGATTCGGCGGCGGCACTTCTTCAATGCTATCCGGCCCGGCGGCGGCACAAATTCGGCGGCCTGATCGCGGCCCTTCTCCGGCCCGGAAATGTATTGGATTTCTTCTCCCCAATAGATTGTGCGTGTTCTCACCTTGAAGTTTCTGCTGGTCTGCCTCGTTTCCGCGGAAGCCTAGCTTATATAGGGCTACCGCTCTTCTGTGGATAAAGGTAGAAACAGAACGTTCTCCTGCAGATAAAGGTAGAAACAAGTCGACGATGCCAGCGCCCTCTTTATTGTCAAATAATCACACTTTCCCCCGATCAGTTTATCTGGACTTCGCTGGATAAATATGGCTATGGAGGAACAAATCATAATTCATAACGGACGTAACTGGTAAATCTCAGCTTCCAACTCTCTCTAGTTAATTCATACGACGACCGCAAAGTTCACTGTTCCTCATCTACATATTCCCAATGTTGGCTTCCGGATTCCTGACTGACGTCATCTACAGCGAAGCAAGTGAGCTCACCAGAGTCCCTATTTCCGTCCCGACTGATCGTTTGAGATAACTTCACCGGGATTTCGAGGCATTGTCTGTCTCCCGGATTATTATAGTTCATTCTAGGAAAATTACAGCGTTGAATTCCATCAGGTAAGTGAACCGCACACATAAACACAATCTCACTTTCGATTTCACATATAGTCACATGTCATTCAGAAGCTGTGATTTATTAAAGGGGAACCCAAGGGGTCGTTGTCATTCTGCACTTTCGTTACAGTAACTACGCTGATACACAAATGATTGAATTGGATTAAGCACAATTATGTCTTACGTAAGCAACTGCATTCATAAGAATATCATACGTACCATTACATCTATTTGATGTATGAAGATCTTTTAATTACCAAATTGGGCAGTCCACTATTATATCCGGGAAAGTAATTTGAAGGCAATACAAATAAGCTATATCATGTGATTGGAACTCAGAGGAAGCTACCCACTCCCAAGCAGACGATGAAGCTCCACTTTGGCTCCTGCTTCTGTGATCTGTTGATCCCTGAATATCGTTGCGAGGAAACCAAACCAGACAGGCGATGTACTGGTCCATTGTCATCTCCTCAAGTGAACCAGAGAAAAAATAAGAAGGACGAGGAAATTTGTCACATCCATTTGTTGTAGCAAATCGGGATCAGTGGAAGCTGCACCATGTGACCCATCATCTCGACAATGGAGTATGAGGGCCTTCTCGTTGTACACTGCCAAGATCAAGACGCGCAACATATATACTATCTGGTCATTGACCTTCCTCTGCTTGCAGGCTTCCATGTCTATACCTCAGACCAACACAAGGTGAGTGTCAGAGCAGGGTAGTAGTAGGTGGCAATGATTTCGAGCCGTATTTTTCAGGGAGGTAACTCTTGGTGCCCTTTTTTTCAGGTTAAAGGTATAGGGGACATTTTTAATTTGCATCATGGGGAGATGACGGGGAGTTCCGCCAGGTGGCGCCACCAGCTCAAGCTCACGTGGAGGTCAAAAGTAGTTCCGGCAACCTTTAACCTTTGTATTCTTCCGCGGTCTGGTGCCGTCACTTCCGCGGACAGAAAGTAGTCCCATGTCAACCAAGTGACTTCCAATGTTAATGTATACGGGGAATGCCTAAAAAGAGTATGGGAATAGACGTTTTGTGACCGGGGTGGGTCCCTAGTGCACCGAATGGGTCGAGTGAGGTGTCAAAGTGAAGCGCTCCTCGAGGGCCATTCAGTCATGGGTGGGTGCATGTAAAAAGGATTTTTTCCCGAAAATATAAAAAGCGAAACACGGACTTTACCCCTAAAATAGGGGAAACACCTACCAACCCTAGCCAAAAGGGCTAATATCGGTCCCCGGGCTTATTGGGACCTGCCTATCAAGTCAATGGGGTGGGTGCATGTAAAATTAGGATTTTTTCCCCAAACTATAAAAAGCGGAACACGGACTTTACCCCTAAAATAGGGGAAAACCCCTATCAACCCTAGCCAAAAGGGCTAATATCGGTCCCCGAGCTTATCGGGGCCTGCCTATCAAGTCAATGGGGTGGGTGCATGTAAAATTAGGATTTTTTTCCGAAAATATAAAAAGCGGAACACGGACTGTACCCCAAAATAGGGGAAAACCCCTATCAGCTCTAGCCAAAAGGGCTAATATCGGTCCCCGGGCTTATCGGGGCCTGCCTATCAAGTCAATGGGGTGGGTGCATGTAAAATTATGATTTTTTTTCCGAAACTATAAAAAGCGGAACACGGACTTTACCCCTACAATAGGGGTCTGTATTATACAATATAAGGGAAAATGCCTGTATGGGGTATGGGGATGGTCAATTTTTTCGTGGGCTTTACTATGGCTTGTGGGGTCTCGTTTTTCTCGTTTCGCCAAGAAAATGACAATGGGAAGGGTCCCGGAGCGAATCGGTGAAATTTTGGGGAAAAGTCACCGAGGTCTGTATATAGGCTCATACTGGCTATATGGGGGGAGGGGTGGTCAATTTTTTTTGTGGGTGTTACTATGGGTTGTGGGGTCTCGTTTTTCTCGTCTCGCCGAGAAAAACACAATGGGAGGGGTCCCGGAGCGAATCGGTGAAATTTTTGGGAAAAGTCACCGAGGTCTGTATATAGGCTCATACTGGCTATATGGGGGGAGGGGTGGTCAATTTTTTTGTGGGTGTTACTATGGGTTGTGGGGTCTCGTTTTTCTCGTCTCGCCGAGAAAAACACAATGGGAGGGGTCCCGGAGCGAATCGGTGAAATTTTTGGGAAAAGTCACCGAGGTCTGTATATAGCCCCATGTAGTCCTATACTGGCTATATGGGGGGTATAGGTTCAACCTGGGAAATTCACACACGAACACGATGGGAAGGGTCTCGGAGCGCAACGGTGAAATTTTTGGAAAAGTACCATATAGCCCATATAGTCCCATACTGGCTATATGGGGGTATAGGTTCAACCTGGGAAATTCACACACGTTCATTGTGATATGGGTTGTTTGGATTTGTTTTTCACGTCTCGTCATTTAGAACACGATGGGAAGGGTTTCGAAGCGAAACGGTCAAATTTTTGGAAAAGTACCGGGTAGGTCTGTATATAGGCTCATATAGCTCCATACTATATATATATGGGGGTATAGGTTCAACCTGGGAAATTCACATACGTTCATTGTGAAATGGGTTGTTTGGATTTGTTTTTCACGTCTCCTCATTTAGAACACGATGGGAAGGGTTTCGAAACGAAACGGTGAAATTTTTGGAAAAAGTTCACCGAGGCCTGGGTAAGCCCATAGGCCTATACTGCATGGCTATGGGGGTATAGGCCCATACTGGGTTGACGTTTTCGGGTCTAGGTGAGCCCCTAATGATCCTATGGTGTCGTATGAGGTCTTGTTTTGAAGCTCTCGCGGAGGAGCATCCGACTGCACTAATGGTTCGTCTGACCGGAACGTGACCTTTGACCCCGGCGCGCGCTAACAATACCGGATAAAATTGCGCGCCGGGGTCAAAGGTCAGGGAGACACGCAGGTGCCCGAACATGCAGCTAGCGTGCTATAAAAGGGAAGCGGCCTGGCTGTTTCATCAGACACTCTGTCAACCACCAAGATGTTCACTTGTACTACGTGCTCGAAATCATTCACTCGTCTGCACGACTTGCGCCGCCATGAGGCTACCAAGCACGAAGGCACCGCCCGGTATAGCTGTACGATATGTACACTGTCGTTTCAGCGCCCGGATCATTTACAGCGCCACACACGTGCACGCCATGAAGTACCCAAGCGCCCATGCGAAGAATGTGGTCGGCTTTTCAAACTGACCAGTCAGTTGCTGCGACACCAATGCACACGACACCCTGTTCCGCAGCCACGTTTGCAGGTAGAAGAGCCCGGAGGCACCAATATCGAGACAGGGGGAACTCCCACCCATCGCACGAGGGCCGATCATGATGTCGCCCTAATTCAACAGTCTAATTCCGACGACAAGACCTTGGGCCAGATTTTGTACGACGTGGAGGGCAAAGTACACTTCGTGGACGAACCCATAAATGTTCCTAGCGATCTGTTACACGAAGACCATCCAGTGAGTGACATCTATCGGCGCCATTGGCCCATGATCCAGCACTGTTTCTACCGTCATCGCCCTATTCAAGATATCTACAATTTCCGACTGACCGACCTCGCCCGTCTACGCAGCTACGTGGAAGCCATCTTCAACGAGCAAACTACGGCCTTCAAGTTGAATCTGGCGTTTGGTTATGTGCTACAGCATAAGGGCACAGACCAAGCCCGATATTTTTACCCGAGCAGTAACATCCGGGTATTTGACCAACCGTTTACCATCATTAACCGGGCGTCGCTAGAGGCGATGCTGGAGAAACTGGACACCGTGGATCCCTTGGAATGGGTAACAACAACGCCCCAACACCAAGTGGATAGTGGAGAGTGTGACCAATGTTACGTTTTTCGTTACCAAGCTGACCGACCACCCCATCGGCTGAATGCGTCACTCATGCACTGATGAATACCATAACACGCCGTACATACACTATATGTCTACATGTTGATCGTTGACGTTACGGAGATGACCGAAGAGACACGGGGGTTACCGAAGATGTCACGGCTCGGCCCTCGACTTGGGGATAGTTGAACTGAGTGTGCTAAAAATAGATCACCAGCTAGCGTGCTATAAAAGGAGGCGGCGGCCTGGCCGTTTCATCAGACGATCTGGCAACCACCAAGATGTTCACTTGCACAACTTGCCAGAAGATGTTTACTCGTCTAGATGAGGGTTCTTGACGCCACGAAAGGACCCTCCATCACAACGATGCCCGGTATATTTGTACTCCGTCTGCGCACGGTCATTCAATCGGAAGGATCATTTACTGCGTCATGAGAGGGTACTCACGCGGATGCGACGGTACTATGCCAGCTGATTGTGGTCGACTATTTCAAACGACGATCCGGTTTGGAGCAGCACCAACGTTTGATGCGGCTGCCCCGTCCTCTGGTTTGGGCGACTAACTTTCCACTAAAGGAGCCGCGGAAGGTCAGACCCAGTGAAGATGAACCCGGAGAGACGAACGCCACTGGTGATGCGATGACGAAGAGCCTGCCTATACCTACGGTCCAGGAGGGCCTGGATATCCAGCCGGACCCCTCCGTTACGGTTTCGAGTCATACGCCTGACAACATCGAACATTTTCTGGACGAGCCCATAAATGTTCCTAACGATCTCTTACAGGACGCCCAGCCAGTGAGTGACATTTATCGGCGCCACTGGTCCATGATACGGCACTGTTTCTACCGTCATCGCCCTATTCAAGATATCTACAATTTTCGACTGACCGACCTCGGCCGTCTACGCAGCTACATGGAAGCCATTTTCAATGACCAAGCTACGTCCTTCAAATTAAATCTGGCGTTTGGTTATGTGCTGCGGCATAAGGAGACAGACCAAGTCCGATACTTTTACCCGAGCAGTAACATCCAGGTATTTGACCAACCGTTTACCATCATTAACCGAGTGTCGCTACAGACGATGCTGGAGAAACTGGACACCATGGATCCACATGGAATGGGCCGGATTGCAACGCCCCAACACCAAGTGGAAAGTGGAGAGGGTAACCAATGTTACGTTCTTCGTGACCAAGCTGACCAACCACCCCATCGGCTGAATGTATTCACCCAGGCACTGATAGATACTCAGAATGCACAAGCAACTATCTGAGGATATGTTGCCTCAACGGTATCCTGGGCTGCCCGATGATGATTAGAATAAGCGGTTCAAAGCGAACATGGCCGAAGATGGAACTTTCTGAAATGAAGACTTCTGATTGGACAAGAATACATCTAACGGACAGGAACGAATATGACAGATGCAAATGGTGGCCTCTGATTGGACAAGTCTTCTTGAATTGTAACACCAAGTGGATAGTGGAGATAATGACCAATGTTGCGTTCTTCGTGGTTAAACTGACTACCACCTCCATCGGATGAAAGTATTCACCCATGCACTGATAGATACTCAGAATGCGCAAACAACTATCTGAGGATATGTTGCCTCAACGGTATCCTGGCCTGCCCGACGATGATTAGAATAAACGGTTCAGATGGCACTTTCTGAAATGGAGACTTCTGATTGGACAAGAATACATCTAACGGACGGGAACGAATATGAAACATGCAAATGGTGGCCTCTGATTGGATAAGAATCTTCTTGAATTGTAAATATACCCAACGCGGCTTCCCCAGCGTGGGTGTGATGTAACATTGGGGAAAATAAAATATATGAAAAAAACTTCTTGTTGTTGTTGTTCTCTCATGTGTCATCCTTGTTGTTGTTGTTGTTCTCTCTCTGGTCTATATCATGGCGTTATGTTAGAGTGTTAGGGTGTAACGACGGGCGTTGACGGGCATCACCGCATTTCGAAGAATTAGTGACAATTCCATGGAATATCAGAGCTTCTGAGCTATTTCACCAGGGCGTTGAAGCATTAAGAATGGTGTTGGTGGGCGTTGCTACAAGATGACACCTCCCACGGTCCATTTGGACCGCGGATGGTCCATCTCTACACCAAATAACATCCTTCACTGCTAAAAAATGCCCACTTTCGCTACAACTTGTACTAATGACGTCACCAATGACGTCACAGATGCTATAAATATCCCTGAAATCAGGGTATATACTCCGAGAGCTACAACATGATACCCCACACGACGCATTCGCAACGCGGATGGTCCATCTCTACACCAAATACCTTCCTGCACTGCCCCAAAGGCTCACTTTCGCTAATACTCCTACTGATGACGTCATCGATGACGTCACAGATGCTTCGGACATGCCTCAATTGGGAATGTACACCCCGAGAGCTACAAAATGACACCTCACACGACGCATTCGGGCTAAGGATGGTGCATCTCTACACCAAACTCACCCTCACGCACCCACAAAATGTCCACTTTCGCTACTACTCGTACCGATGACGTCATCAATGACGTCACAGATGACGCGGACATCCCTCAAATCGGAATGTACACCCCGAGAACTACAAGATGACACCTTCCAGGACGCATTCGAACCGTGAATAGCCCATCTCGACCCCAAATACCTTCGTGTACTGCCCGAAAATGGCCACTTTCGCTACTACTCGTACCGATGACGTCACCGATGACGTCACAGATGACGCGAACATCCCTCAAATCGGAATGTACACACCGAGAACTACAAGATGACACCTTCGAGGACGCATTCGAACCGTGAATAGCCCATCTCGATCCCAAATACCTTCATGTACTGCCCGAAAATGTCCACTTTCGCTACTACTCGTACCGATGACGTCACCGATGACGTCAAAGATGACGCGGATACCCCTCAAATCGGAATGTACACCCCGAGAACTACAAGATGACACCTTCCAGGACGCATTCGAACCGTGAATAGCCCATCTCGACCCCAAATACCTTCATGTACTGCCCGAAAATGTCCACTTTCGCTACTACTCGTACCGATGACGTCACCGATGACGTGACAGATGACGCGAACATCCCTCAAATCGGAATGTACACCCCGAGAACTACAAGATGACGCCTTCGAGGACGCATTCGAACCGTGAATAGCCCATCTCGACCCCAAATACCTTCATGTACTGCCCGAAAATGTCCACTTTCGCTACTACTCGTACCGATGACGTCACCGATGACGTCAAAGATGACGCGGATACCCCTCAAATCGGAATGTACACCCCGAGAACTACAAGATGACACCTTCCAGGACGCATTCGAACCGTGAATAGCCCATCTCGACCCAAATACCTTCATGTACTGCCCGAAAATGGCCACTTTCGCTACTACTCGTACCGATGACGTCACCGATGACGTCACAGATGGCTTATGAACATCCCTCAAATCGGAATGTACACCCAAGGAACTACAAAGATGACACCTTCAGGACGCATTCGAACCGTGATTAGCCCATCTCGACCCCAAATAACTTCCTTCACTGCCCGAAAATGGCCACTTTACTTACTACAACCAACTGCGCATGCGCAGATTAACGCGACATGCATTCAAAAACACACCATTCTGACTCTACCCCACACCAGCTTCACTTTGACACCTCACACGACCCATTCGAACCGTGATTAGCTCATCTCTAACCCAAACACACCCCTACATAGCACCCAAAATGCCTGTTTTCTATGCTACGGCCAGACTGCGCATGCGCAGACTATTGAACACGGACGAACCATTAGTGTAATCAAGTGCTCCTCCACGAGAGCTTCAAAATAAGACCTCACTCGACCCCATTGGACCATTAGGGACTCACCTAGACTCCAACATGTCCACCCCGTATGGCCCTATGCACCCATAGCCATGCAGTATAGGCCTATGGGCCTACCCAGGCCTCGGTGACTTTTTTCAAAAATTTCACCGATTCGCTCCGTAACACTTCCTATCGTGTTCTAAATGACGAGACGAGTAAAACGAGACCCCACAACCCTACCGCAAATGTATAGAAGTACGTTTCCCAGGGGCACAAACATTGATCCTATACCCCAGTATGGGACTATATGGGGTTCGGTGACTTTTTTCAAAAATTTCACCGATTCGCACGGGGACACTTCTTATCATGTTCTAAATGACGAAACGAGTAAAACGAGACCCCACAACCCCTACCGCAAATGTAGCAGAAGTACGTTCCCAGGGGGACAAACGTGATCCTATACCCTCAGTATGGGACTATATGGGGGTTCGGTGACTTTTCCAAAAATTTCACCGATTCGCACGGGGACACTTCCTATCATGTTCTAAATGACGAGACGAAAGGTAAAACGAGACCCCACAACCTATACCGCAAATGTGGAGAAGTAGGTTTCCCAGGATGGTCCCTATACCTGCCATACCCCATATAGGCATTTTCCATGTTTAGAATAAAGTCCGTATTCCGTATTTTTCAGGAAAATTTTTTACATACACCCACCCTGGAACTAGGGAGATAACTCTATTGATAGACAAGCCCCGTTAAGCCCGGCATTCTATATACCCCTCATACCCCATATAGGCATTTTCCCAGGTTTTCGATAAAGTCTAGTGTTCCGTTTTTTCAGGAAAAATTTTACATGCCCCCACCCAGTCCATTAGATGCTCCTTCATGAATGCTTCACATTGATACCTCACTCGACCTCATTGGACCATTAGGGGCTCTCCTAGCTCCAAAAAGGCTATTTTCATACCCTTCGGCCACCGCGCATGCGCACAATCACCCTAATTCAGCCCCACACCCAGTCCATCAGATGCTCCTTCACCTAAACTTCAATTTGATACCTCACTCGACCCCATCGGTCCACTAGGGGCTCCCTAGCTCCAAAAGGCTATTTTCATACCCTTCGGCCACACCGCATGCAGGAATGCCGATATTTCAGCCCCACACCCAGTCCATCAGATGCCCCTTCACATAAGCTTCACTTTGATGCATACTCAATGACCCCATTGGTCCATTAGGGGCTCCCCTAGCTCCAACACGTCTGTTTCCATACCCTTGGGCCACCGCGCATGCGCGGAGCTGACCCTGTTTAACCCCACCCAGTCCATTAGATGCCCTTCATGGATGCTTCGCACGTGATACCTCACTTTCCGACCCCATCGGTTACTAGGGGCTCCCCTAGCTCCAAAAAGGCTATTTTCATACCCTTCGGCCACCGCGCATGCGCAGAATGACCCTAATTCAACCCCACACCCAGTCCATTAGATGCCCTTCATGGATGCTTCACTTTGATACCTCACTCGACCCCATCGGTCCACTAGGGGCTCCCGTAGCTCCAAAAAGGCTATTTTCATACCCTTCGGCCACCGCGCATGCGCAGAATGACCCTAATTCAACCCCACACCCAGTCCATTAGATGCCCCTTCATGGATGCTTCACTTTGATACCTCACTCGACCCCATCGGTCCACTAGGGGCTCCCCTAGCTCCAAAAAGGCTATTTTCATACCCTTCGGCCACCGCGCATGCGCAGAATGCCGATATTTCAACCCCACACCCAGTCCATTAGATGCCCCTTCACCTAAGCTTCACTTGATACCTCACTCGACCCCATCGGTCCACTAGGGGCTCCCTAGCTCCAAAAAGGCTATTTTCATACCCTTGGGCCACCGCGCATGCGCAGAAGGCCGATATTTCAACCCCACACCCAGCCCATTAGATGCCCCCTCACCTAAGCTTCACTTTGATACCTCACTCGACCCCATCGGTACACTAGGGGCTCCCCTAGCTCCAAAAAGGCTATTTTCATACCCTTCGGTCACCGCGCATGCGCAGAAGGCCGATATTTCAACCCCACACCTAGCCCATTAGATGCCCCTTCACCTAAGCTTCACTTTGATACCTCACTCGACCCAATCGGACCATTTTATCTAGGGACTACTTTTTCTCCGCGGAAGCTTTTTCCCGAGACCGAATTACCGCCAAAACCACGGCCAAACCGCATCACCGCGGATGAATACATTTTTTTTTTTTTTTTTGCCGGAACTTTTTTTTTTTCTATGCACTCATTGTGGGAGGTGGGTACAAATGTGGGAGGTGGGTACAACCCACCTCCCACAAATGTGGGAGGTGGGTACAAATGTGGGAGGTGGGTACAACCCACCTCCCACACATCACGCATGCGCACACCCCCAATAACCCCCCAATGCCCATACACTTATGACGTCACACCAGGTTCTGCGCATGCGCAGTGGGGGGGTATTCTATCAATTTACGCTTTGTATACTACTGGGCTATATTTCATATACAAGACAGTGCGGGATAATTGCGTGGCGGGTTGTTTGAGAAACTGTGATCGTCAGTCGTAAGAAGCGAAAAAAGGACAGAAGATTCATATACATTTTCGCCCGCCAGTGCTCAATTACACTTCGGCATTGCTACATACATATATATAAAACGTCAAGAAATGGTAAAAATACACTCTCGGTATCAGACTGCGCATCTTCTGGCAGATAGCCAAATTCGCTTCTTTTTGTATGTATGTGTGAAAGGCGGAACACCGTGTTGTCCATAATTAATCCAGTTTCGCCTCGACTAATCTTCCCCTATGTTGTCTGCAACTACTGCCCCAGTCCGGACAGTTGAACTTCGCAAGCCAAATCCATCGACATCCACTGACCTGAGCTTTTGATGAATAAGTCTCGAAAGTCATGTTGAAGTGTTTTGAGGGAAGGCGGCATCAGTTCATGCATACACGGTGAAGAGGCCCAAATAGCTCCAAGAACCACTTGTATACTTTTACTTCAATTCCCACATCTGGAAGCACTTTCCCTGTGCTAACTACAAGGTGATTCTTGCTATATCTTTCTTTACCGGTCATAATCGCCACCAACGGAGCTAATCCTCAACTATGAGGTCTCCATCAGTGTTAACCCCTTCCATCCCGCGAAACACACATTTATTTTTGGGGAGCATGTATCACCCAGTGGAGCTAGAAATTCTCCATGATCACCCGTACATTCCTAGATCACCCGTACATTCCTAGATATATCCAAGATATTATACATCTGCAAAAACATTCACACAAACTATTCCTCAGATACATAATCATATTATAATCTCTTATTTTAAAATAGAATGTAATAGTTTATAATTACATGTAGAAATTATCGTTGCTATATGATATTGCACATAAACAAAGTGACAATGACAAACGAATTATATCGAATCCGTGTATATAAAACCAAAATTACATCTTTAAACCTCAAGTTCACTGAACACCTCCACACACTTGACGTTAACTTTTTAGCACGGTTCTGGCCGCTTCCCGTTATCATGTATGGTGTGAAATGAAAACGATGACTGCACGGAAAAAAGCGTGAAAACAAGAACTGAGAAACATTAAGTAAGATATGGCACGAATATATGAAACTGCAGTGAACTGTGGTTCAAACATAGATGCCAGCTGATGGGCCTTCTGCACATATTCCTCGTCACCCTCTGGTTGTAGTCGATAATGAACGCTAGTAGTAGGGTAAGCGTAAATTGAGGGGACTTTCACCCGGATGTAGTGACGTCATGAGGAGGATTGAGGAGGAACTAGTGGCGCCATCTGTACACATTGGTGACAAAAACCCGCACTAGGGGGAGACAACTCTGGCTGTGTCGTTCATCATCCTCTGGAGACCAAGATGGCGGCTGTGGGTGGTGGGTTCAAAATGGCGGCTGTGGGTGGTGGGTTCAAAATGGCGGCTGTGGGTGGTGGGACCAAGATGGCGGCTGTGGGTGTGGGACCAAGATGGCGGCTGTGGGAGTGGGACCAAGATGGCGGCTGTGGGAGTGGGAGCAAGATGGCGGCTGTGGGAGTGGGATCAAAATGGCGGCTGTGAGAGTGGGACCAAAATGGCGGCTGTGGGAGTGGGACCAAAATGGCGGCTGTGGGAGTGGGACCAAAATGGCGGCTGTGGGAGTGGGACCAAGATGGCGGCGGTGTGTGGGACCAACATGGCGATGGGGAGCCACAAATGGTCCGATTGTGTCGAGTGAGGTATCAAAGTGAAGCATTAGGATTTCGCTGACGTCCTAGTAATAAACATAATCTATAGATGTTGTACCATGTTAATAGGATCAGTCTAGCATCTGTACCACCCTAGGGTCGAGCTTTTATTGTCCCGTGTATCTCCGCAAGAAATCAACAAACAAAATGGCGGCTCCAGGATGGTGTGGGGACGCCCTTTCCACATCACGACGTCCATCCAAACCATAGCGCCATCTGCACACATTGACGCAAGGGAGACAACTCGTGTGGACCAAGGGTATGGAAATAGACGTTTTGGAGCTAGGGGAGTTACTCATGGTCCAATGGGGTCATATGAGGTATCAAAGTGAAGCTTATGTGAGGAGGCATCTGATGGATTGGGTGTGGGGTTGAAATAGTGGCATTCTGCGCATGCGCGGTGGCCCAAGGGTATGGAAATAGCCGTTTTGGAGCTAGGGGAGTTACTCATGGTCCAATGGGGTCATATGAGGTATCAAAGTGAAGCTTATGTGAAGGGGCATCTGACTGGACTAGCGGATTGGGCGTTGTCACCATTCTGCGCATGCGCGGTGGCCCAAGGGTATGGAAATAGCCATTTTGGAGCTAGGGGAGTTACTCATGGTCCAATGGGGTCATATGAGGTATCAAAGTGAAGCTTAGGTGAAGGGGCATCTGACTGGACTGGCGGCTTGGGCGTTGTCACCATTCTGTGCATGCGCGGTGGCCCAAGGGTATGGAAATAGCCATTTTGAGAGCTAGGGAGTTACTACTGGTCCAATGGGGTCGAGTGAGGTATCAATGTGAAGCTTAGGTGAAGGGGCATCTGACTGGACTAGCGGCTTGGGCGTTGTCACCATTCTGCGCATGCGCGGTGGCCCAAGGGTATGGAAATAGCCATTTTGGAGCTAGGGGAGTTACTCATGGGCCGATGGGATCGAGTGAGGTATCAAAGTGAAGCTTATGTGAAGGGGCATCTGACTGGACTAGCGGCTTGGGCGTTGTCACCATTCTGCGCATGCGCGGTGGCCCAAGGGTATGGAAATAGACGTTTTCGGCTCGAGCGGGGTTTCTCATGGGCCGATGGGATCGAGTGAAGTATCCATGTGAAGCCTAGGTGAGGGGGTTACACTAGGGTGTCGCATCCATTCTGCTGCGCAGGTCACGTGGGGGTTGTGACGTCACTTCCGGTTGGGGTGAATGGGGCGTGACCTTGGGTACATGTCTAGACTTGTTTGTGTGTGTTGATGTACTGGGGGGTTTTTCCCCCACAATGGCGTTCACCTTCGGACGTGGTTTGGTGGGTCTGCGCAAGTGTGTGACGTCACTTCCGGTTTTCACTAAAACTACCTCCAAACCCAGAAGAGTTCGAACGTTCAACCCTCCGGGGTGTTTTCCCGCCCCCGCCCCGGCGCCCCGCAGCGCGCGCGGGTTCTCCGGCCGCAGCGCGCGCGTCATCCCCGGCAGTGCCCGCGCGCGCGGGTCAAAAGGTCAAAGGTCACCTCCAGGTCAGACGGTGCAATATGAATCGACAAGTTCAGCAATGTTCATACAGTTTATTATCCCCAATGTTACATCATACCCAGGCTGGGGGAGCCGCCCTGGGTATGTTTAGTATGTTCACAGCAAAACAAAATTGAAATATCAAACACCATGTTTTTAACGCACCGTCACATTTAATGTTTACTGAGCTCAAGTCAATGATCAGCATGTAGACATAGAGAGTATGTACGGCATGGTATTCATCAGTGCACGAGTGACGCATTCAACCGATGGCTGTGGTGAATCACCTTGGTAAGGAAAAATGTAACATTGGTCACCCTCTTCACTGTCCACTTGGTGTTGGGTCGTTGTTGTTGGGCCCATCCCAAGACACCCAATTGTTCCACTTGGTCCAGCATCATCTCTAGTGACCTCCGGTTAATGATGGTAAACGGTTGGTCGTACACTGGGTTGAAGGCACTGGAATAGAAATAGCGCAATTCACCCATCATCTTATGGCATAAGATGTACCCAAATGCTACATTTAATGTGAAGGCCGTAGGTTGGTCATTGAAGATGGTTTCCACGTAGCTGCGTAGACGGGTGAGCTTGGTCAGTGGGAAATTGTAGATATCTTGAATAGGGCGATGACGGTGGAAACAGTGCCGTGTCACGGTCCAATGGCGCCGAGAGATGTCACTCTGGATCATATTCGGGTAAGAGATCGCTAGGAACATTTATGGGCTCGTCCAGAAAATGTTCGATGTATGACGTATGACTCGAAACCGTAACGGTGGGGTCCGGCTGGAAATCCAGGCTCTTCCCAACTGTTGGTATAGGCGGGCTCTCCGTCATTGCATCACCAGTGGCGTTCGTCTCCCCGGGCTTATCTTCACTGGGTCTCACCTTCCGCGGCTCCTCTTCAGTAGGAAGTTGTCGCCAAAACCGTGGAGACAGGGCATGAATCAAACGCTGATGCCGTCTCAACTGACTGCGTCGTTTGAAGAGTTGACCACAATCCTTACATTGTTCCGTCGCGCCCTCGTGGAATGAGCGTTCGTGGCGCAGTAAATCATCCTCCCGATTAAATGACCGTGCGCAGGTTATACAAGTATACCGTGCATCGTTGTGGGTGCAGGCCTCGTGGCGTCGTAAATTATCTAGACGAGTAAACTGCTTCTGGCAAGTTGTGCAAGTGAACATCTTGGTGGTTGACAGAGTGTCTGATGAAACGGCCAGGCCACTTCCCTTTTATAGCACGCTAGCTGGTAATCTATTTTTAGCACACTCTACCCCAAGTCGAGGATCGAGACTGGTGTACTGGTGTACGACTGAGCCGCATTGCGCAGACGCGAAGTACCCGGATGATAGACCCGGACGTCACCGATCCGAAAAGAGACGGACTTTACCGAAAATACACGGACTTTAACGAAAAGACACGGACGTACCCGAAAAGACACGAAGGTGAACGCCATTGTGGGAAACCCACACAGACAGGTCAGTACATGCATTCCTATGATGTTCAAGCATAATAAAAAGGATTGACCTGTAATCTGTTTTGTTGTTGTTGCTCTCTTTTTTGGACTAACCCATCAGAATAGTACGTATCACGGACTACACCCGTAGAGCTACATCTGGTCTATAAAACACGTCTCTCTGGATCCTACACCTTCATTTCTACGGTTGCAGAGCCATGACGGAGATCCAGCCCTATGCGACTCGCATTTTACAGCATGCCACCGTGGTTAATTCACTCACGGGCTACCGAGCAGTGGTCCGGTCCATGTTTGCAGATGGCGACGACAACGAGGGGCGACGCCAGATCCTGAACGAGTTCACAGAAGCGGTCCTCGACAGGGTGCACTCGATGGAGAGGTGTGCCATCACTCACCACTACTGGACTATGACAGCCATCCTTGATGCTCGGGCTATGGACCACGAGCGCTCACGCCGGAACCAGCGCCGGCTGGTTGGCCTCACACTAGTCTGTGCCCTATTGACCCTGGCGCTATGGCATTGACACTATAAATACGAGGGTCAGACACAGTGTGTGTCATTCACCGATCGTCATTGGATCAAGCATGTCACCCGTCCTACGAGCCATCCTGCCCCTTACCCTCCAGGTGGGGTTACACGTCTATGAAGATAAAGTCACCCTCGTGGAAGACCGTGGAGATGTTTGCTGGTCGCCCGCTGAGACCGTATCGAATACGGTGACGCTACACCGTGACGCCTGGACCAAATTTAAACGGGTGTTGAGCGGCGAGCTCGACGGACACGTCATCCACATAGACAATGGCATCTACGTATACCGTGGACCCTTCTTCCCACGTCTGGGCCGCTACCAAGACCCTACGCGAGGCTTCACCCTAGTCCCCGATCTGTGGATAGCCTTCGAGAAAGTGGTGCCTATCGTGGACCAGCTGTTTACACCGGACGAGCGGTCATCAGACGAGTTGGAGTGGGCTCGTGCCCTGAGAGAAGCAGCGGCAGAACCCAATGAACAACTGTCTAGCCATGAACCCGACGACGATGCCATTGATTACCCGGCTAGACTCAGTCAGCCCAGTGACATCACCACCTGATCCTTTGATCTCACGGGGTTGTCCCTATAAATACGGGAGACAGTCAACTCTGGTACCATTCACGTACTGACCATGGCGGAGCATATATACTGGCGTATCTCAGCTTGACCCCCGAGGTTTTCCTGCACGTGTATGCGGATAAGGTCGATATCATGGAGGAGGTGGTGGGAGCCATCTGTGATGCGGACCCTACACAACCGTGCCCGGCTCACATTCGTCTGTCCCGAGAGGGCTGGACCAAATTCAAACGGGTGTTGTCTGGTGAACTGGACGGCGATCTCATCCACTTGTGTCACGATGTGTACATCCGACGCGGCCCTTTCTTTGCTCAATTGGCTCGGCTAGATGGGGGTACAGTGCATTTTACCCTTCACCCTGATCTATGGTCTGCATTGGAAGATGCCGTGGTAGATGTGGATGAAGTGATTATCAAGCGGTCATCAGACGAGTTGGACTGGTCATTTACCATGGACACTGTGAAAGCCAATGAAGAAAATCAGAAAGAAACTCCGGCCCAAGATATACCCGTTATAAATAAACGATAGAGCCAGGGTGCATCATCATTGTGTCACCATGAAGCGCTGGGAGAAGGTGCTGGATAACTTATACTACAATCCCGACAGTCCGGCGGCCTATAGTGCATTGTCGGCTCTCTATCGAGCGGCCAAACCCCAGGGGATACAACGTGCCCAAGTCCGAGATTGGTTAAGAAGACAAGACACCTATACCTTACATCGGGCTGTCCGTCGCCATTTTCTACTGAACCGGGTCATCGTGGGAGGAATAGATGCCCAGTGGCAAGCGGATTTGGTCGATATGAGCGCCTTTGCCAAACACAACGATGGGGATCGGTATATCTTGACGTGCATCGATATCCTATCGAAGTATGCGTGGGTGGTACCCATCCGGACGAAAACGGGGCGAATCTCATAGCGGCGTTCAAAGACATCTTCAAGACCGGGCGCAAACCTTTGTATTTGCAAACCGACGAAAGCACGGAATTCCTCAACAGACCGTTCCAAGCCTTTCTCAAGAAACAGAAGGTGTTTTTCTTCCATACGTACAACGAGACCAAGGCTTCCGTGGTGGAGGTTCAACAGGACATTCAAAGGCCGCATGTATAAATATTTCACCTATAAGAATACAAGGCGGTACATCGATGTTCTCCCGAAACTGGTGAGGGGTTACAATCGAGCCTATCATCGAAGTATAGAGAGAGCCCCCATTACCGCGACCCAACGCAATGAAGCCCAAGTCCGGCGTGTCTTGTACCCCAGGCCATCGCAGCGAACGACGAAGGCGGTGTACAAGGTCGGGGACCCTGTACGGATCAGTAAAGTCAAGGGCAAGTTCGAGTAAAGTTACTTGCCCAACTGGAGCGATGAGCACTTCCTGATTAAACGGCGCCTACCCCGACAGCGGCGAGTCTATGAACTGGAAGATCTTCAAGGGGAAACGTTGCTGGGGACGTTTTACGACACGGAATTACAGCCTGTTGTAAAAACACAGCAAGACTACTACACGGTGGAGCAGATTTTGAAAACGGAACATCGACGTGGCAAACTGTTTCATTTCGTAAAATGGCAAGGCTGGCCCAGTTCCTTCAATTCCTGGGTCGCGGCCAACCAGGTGAAACGACTATAAAGCGAGACACCACTGCCGTCCTCCTTCATTCCACGTCCAACCACAGTGCTATGGACAAACAGCAGCTGCCTCTGAAGACAGCGTCTCCCAAAACGCGCAAAGCACAAGTGGGCTTTGGGGTGCTATTGCTAACCCTGCTGAGTGTGTTGTACGGTGGTGTGTTTTACGACGTAGCCTATGTCAGCACGTTACTTAACCAACTGAGAACACCAGCCACCAGTGAAACCGGTCTACAGAGAGCACCAGTCGTATCGAGCCCAGTCAGCACCACCACACCCCCTGTACAAGCCACGTCGAGCTCCACACCAAGCTCTACACCTACACCAAGTACACCCACTACGTCTGAACACCCACCGGATTTCATCCCTCACAGTGAACCGACAACGACGACCCACGTTGTACCCACCCCCATCATCATCCCTGACAGTGTACAGACAACGACGACCGACGTTGTACCCACCACCACTCCAGTTCACTCGTACGAAATTTACAAGAGCAGGTTACCACGACAACGGATACACCTCGAACCATGGACCCTGGGTGGCAGCATCCCTTCACTTGCGTCATCGCAGGACCGACGGGCTCCGGCAAAACGCACTTCGTCAGGAAGCTCCTCGAACCCGCCGACAGCATGATCACTCCACCCATTGCCCGAGTCGTGTGGTGTTACGGAGAATGGCAGGCAGCGTATGCAGCAATGCCCCACATCACGTTCGTGGAAGGCCTACCCAACCTGGCCGATTTGGAACCCGACACCTTGGTGATTCTGGATGATCTCATGGCGGAGACGGACAGTCGGGTGACCCAACTCTTTACCAAAGGCAGCCATCATCGACGGCTCAGCATCATCTACATTGTGCAGAATCTGTTCAGTAAAAACAAAGAACATCGCAATATCAGCTTAAATGCCCACTACCTGGTGGTCTTCAAAAACCCGAGAGATAACACTCAACTGCTGCACCTTCAAAGATGCCACAACCCCTCAGCACGGGTATATGCCCTTCGACCTCAAGCAAGCCACCCCCGAACATCTTCGACTACGGACCGGCATCTTTCCCGGAGAGACCCACCACGTGTACATGCAAAAATAATGTAAACACACCCACAGTGGCTCCCCCAGCTGGGGTCTGTGTGTTTGATGATGGGGAATAATAAAAAGAATGAATACCACAGCAGGGTTGACCTTGTCTCTGAGGTAGATAAAAGGAGCAGAGTTATGGGTTCTAGCATTAGTTGTACAGGATGTCTGCGCGAGTACGGAAGCACGCTCCCACGCTCCGTGTATTGAAGACGGCTCCACCCGAGTTAGTCCGAACCATTGTACGCGGTGCGGACCCTGACCTTGTACGCTGTCTGTGCGAGATCGGGTACAACCTGTTAAAAGGCAACGTACCGCTGACTCCGGCTCAGAAGACCAAGTTGGCCAAGCATAAGACAGGTCTCCGAACCTTAGTCCAGAAGCGGGTCCCTCAAACACAAAAGAAAAAGGTGTTACAGAAAGCCGGCTTTCTCGGGGCCATCTTAGCACCGTTGGCCGCTTCTGTGTTGGGTCCAGTATTGGGTGGACTCTTCGGCCGACAATGAACCACACGAAAAAAATGGTCCTCGTCGAACCTCGTTTCCTGCAAAACCTCCAATCACCCTACCCTGTCCCACCTACGGTGAAGACCATAAACACCCTCGATGGAGAGATGCAGCAGATCTTACAGAGACCGGGGTTAAGCGACAGTGAGAAAGTACAACGGTACAATGAGACGCTTCAACGGTACATGACGTTCATGGACCAATACAAAACTCGCTCTACCCCAGCAACAGCACCACCACCACCACCACCACCATCACCACGTGACAGACCGCCGACCTCAGCACCGTTCCAACAGCCGCCATTACGAGGGGTAGCCCCCACAGCCCCACAGTGGGTGGAAGACGAAGTCCTGAAGAGTGTACCTGCCTCGTTCAAGAAACAAGCTGGCCTGGTATTACAACGGATGAAACAGAATCCTAACATGACTTGGAATGATAAAGGCGAACCCCTGGTACAGAATCAGGTGGTCCCGGGGACCCACATGACGGATTTAGTGAATGATCTGATGCGTCAACGCAGGTCGCACACCGATCCTCGAGGATGGGAGGTCTTCGCTCAAGGCTTGAAAGACATGCATGTACCACAGGAATTGGTGGGGAACCCCCAGCGCTGGGCCTTTATGCAGCGAATCCAGCAATCGCCGAGTGGCCCACTACCTTCTTGGGAAGCCGACTGGGAACCGGAGTCACCCCCCAAAACTCCACCACCACAACGGGCACCTTCTTTTCAGACCTTTAAAAACCACCCTCGATCAGGACACCCCACATCTCCAGAGCCGTGACACGTAGTAAGTCAACGCGACGAACACGACGCCGGACACAACCGCCCAAGGCCTGGAACACCTATTAAAACCAACAGCAGCAGCAGAACAGCTCAGTCGCCATGTTTTACCTCACCCTGCCCAGTAACAGTTCGCTGGATGTGTTTCCTGACAACACCGTGGCCAAGTACGTCACCCAGTTACCGCAACCGTTACATTTACCTGGCCGGTGGGAATGTGGCCTCGTGGATATTCAGTACCCTTACTCATGGTACAACGTGCGAGCCAATGAAGTCTGGGACGAGGTGACCTACGAAGGCAAAAACACCCGACTCACCCTGCCCGAAGGCCAATACGATACCCCCAAAGAGTTCATGGGTGGGCTGTCAAGACTGATGCATTATAAGGCGCTACGGGGGGTGACGAATACTTCAAGACCCATCAAAGCCTATCCCTTCAAGAATCACGTGGACTTAGATTACAACGCACACAACGACAAGGCACAGCTTATCGTCTCCGGCAAGGCGAGTGTCGTACTGAGTGCTATCCTACAGCAAATGCTGGGTTTCGATCTAAAGACGTTCGCTGGTCCCACCGAACACCATGGCGAGATGCCGATGGATATGAAGTCGGTATGTACGGACTCTACGTCTACTCGGACGTGGTGGACAACCACATCGTGGGCGATATCAACACACCTCTGTTACGGGTGGTCCCCATTAAAAAGACGTATGGAGGTCAAGTCACCCACAGTTTCACCCACATGCTCTGCTTGCCCGTACGACAAACTGACATCAACACGATCACGGTGGATATAAGAGATGACACGGGACGACCGGTGGCATTCGAACGCGGGAAAGTGGTGCTGACACTTCATTTTCGACAAGCACGTGCTCCCCACTTTGCATAATGAAAGTACCTTACGAGTGCGATGCATGCAGCTATATGGACTATTATGCCCAACAGGCCGGGGTGGCTTTCCGGTCTTTAGCGGTGCACGCATGCAACGAGGACATGGACTGGGGAACATACTCGGCAGCATCGTCAAAACGTTCCTGCCCTTGGTGACGCGTGGGGTGAAAGTAATCGGCAAACAAGCGGTACGCAGTGGACTGCAAGTGGCCGGTGATGTCTTGGGGGTACGGCACCCAAAGAAGCCTTGAAACGGCGGGCCAAAGAAGCGGGAGGCGTCTTGGTGGCCAAAGCACAACGCACCGTAGGGAATAAAAGAGCTGCCCCACCGAGACCACGCACCAGTCGACGACCGACCCAGCGATGACGCACATCGAAGAAGACAAAGGATATCTTTTCTTAAAACATGTCTTTGATCCACGCCGAGTCCTGCCCCTCCACCAACAGTGAATTTGATTTGTGGACCGTGCCGCCCACACAGACCAGTGTCGAACAAGGATTATGGGTGGAGCATCTCCCGCTCTCCAGCATCAACGAAACCGGGCCCATCGAATTCACCATCAGTAATGCGGATACGGCCTATGTGGATTTAGCCCATACATACTTGTATGTGAAAGCCAAGGTGGTCAATGGAGCTGGCACCAGAATCGTTGACAAAGCAACGGTGGGCCCGACGAATCTCTGGCTGCACTCGATGTTTCAGCAGGTGGATATTTTTCTCAGCGACAAACTCATCAGTGACTCCACCAACACGTACCCCTATCGAGCCTACATCGAGACACTGTTGTCGTATGGCCGAGAGGCTAAAAAATCTCAGCTGACAACCGCTTTATTCTACAAGGACACGCCCGAGCACATGGACACGGTGGACAATGGGGGATATAACAAACGGAAGGCTTCCACTGCGAACAGTGCCTCGGTGGATATGATGGGTCGACTGCACACAGACATGTTCATGCAAGACCGGTACCTCTTGAACAAGATCCCCATCAAAATCCGACTGATACGGGCGCCTCCGACCTTCGCCTTGATGGCCACTAACGTAGAGGGGC
Source organism: Hanleya hanleyi (assembly GCA_036873755.1). Lineage (NCBI taxonomy): Eukaryota > Metazoa > Mollusca > Polyplacophora > Lepidopleurida > Hanleyidae > Hanleya > Hanleya hanleyi. The sequence goes on along the minus strand of JAVTVY010037938.1, from coordinate 146,570 downwards.
ATGCAGCGGACTATAAGATTGTCATCCAAGACGCAGTCCTGTATGTCCGAAAAGTGAAACCGAATCCAGCCGCTCAATTGGGACACATGAAAGCCTTGGAAACAAAACCAGCCCAGTACCCTATCCGACGTGTACAAACCAAAGTGTTCTCTGTGCCTGCTGGAAATATGGGCGCCAACAAAAAAACCTGTTCCTGGGGGAACTACCCAAGCGATTGATCCTGGCCTGTGTGGAAAATACCAGTTTCAGCGGAGCCTACCCAGAGAATCCGTTTGACTTTCAACATTTCGGCATCAATTTTGTGGCCCTGCATGTGGATGGACAACAGGTCCCAGCCACGGCCTTAACACCGAACTTTGGGCGGAGGAATTTCATTCGAGCCTATCAGAGCCTGTTTACAGCCACCGGTCAAATCAACCAGGACGAAGGGAATTTCATCAGTCGAGAGGACTACGCGAACGGATACACGTTGTTCTGTTTCGATCTAACCCCACCTTAGAGAACGACCATCAGCTGGCCCTGGCCAAGCAAGGCAACTTACGGTTGGAAATCCACTTTGCACGAGCCCTGGCGACCACCGTCAATGTGATCTGCTACGCCGAGTTTGACAACATCATTCAAGTGGAGAAGGCGCGCAACGTCCTGTGTGACTTCTCCACCTAACATGGATACAGACCAGATAACCACCGTGCTGAAGAATGACCCAGAGACACGTATGGTCTTTCAAGGGGTGTTCGCCCGAGATGTGTTTCCATTAGACCGTCTGTATCCTGCTGCTTACGTTCTCAACACGGACCCGATGGATCGGCCCGGTGAACACTGGGTGGCCGTGTACTTGACAGAACAGCAGGGCGAATACTTCGACCCGTACGGCCTGCCACCCCTCCATCCCGATTTAACAGACTTCATGGATCAAGGCACAGAGACGTGGTGTTGGAACAGTCAAACGTTGCAAAGCCTGGCCAGTGGCGTGTGCGGACAATATTGCTTGTTTTACCTGTACCATCGATGCCGGGGAAGACCCTTATCTACCATAGTACAGATGTTTGACGAGTACCCCAAGGCCGAGGACCGCGATGTACTCGTCTATGACTGGGCCGCCCATCATTTCAATGTACAAGCCCCGTTCTGGGCTTAAGTTCTTTCAATGTACACACGCCCGCTGTTCTGGGCTTCAGTTTACAAGCCCCCCTGTTCTGGGCTTCAGTTCTTTCAATGTACAAGCCCCCTGTTCTGGGCTTCAGTTCTTTCAATGTACAAGCCCCTTGTTCTGGGCTTCAGTTTTCACGTGGTTGTTCTCACGTTGTTGTTGTTCACTGAATAAAAAAAATGAGATCTGACCAAAAAACCCTGTCTTGTGTGTGTTTATTCATAATGCATCAATGCCCAATGTGGAGATTCAGTCAAACTGAAATCAGTGGTGTAGGATGGGGCCAAAATGTAACCCATCAAGGTTAGAATGCAAGAGCACTATAGTAAAATAGAGAGCCAATGAAATCAGCCCACAGACCAAGTACGTGTTTTGGTCTAGGTTTGGAACGGGCATTTCATTGAGGTACGTGTATACGGTGAGTGAAGAGACTCGTCCAACACGTATAGATTAAGTTGATGACTATAAGTTCTATGAGCATAATGCATGAAACTGGCTTTGAACACCGTATTAGCCAATGAGTGGCCTAGAATGGGGCCAAAATGTAACCCATCAAGTTTAGAATGCAAGCGCACTATAGTAAAATAGAGAGCCAATGAAATCAGCCCACAGACCAAGTACGTGTTTTTGGTCTAGGTTTGGAGCGGGCATTTCATTGAGGTGCGTGTATACGGTGAGTGAAGAGACTCGTCCAACACGTATAGATTAAGTTGATGACTATAAGTTCTATGTATTCTCCGAACCTTGCCGAAAGGAAGACCGTTTGACCTGGAGGTGACCTTTGACCTTTTGACCCGCGCGCGCGCACTGCCGGTGATGACGCGCGCGCGCTGCGGCCGGGGCGGGGCGCGGCGGGGAAACACCCCGGCGGTTGAACATACGGACGTGTAAGGGGAAACATTTGGAACTCTTCTATGTTTGGAGGTAGTTTTAGTGAAAAACCCGGAAGTGACGTCACAACCCCCACGTGACCTGCGCAGCAGAATGTTAACGACACCCTAGTGTAACTCCCTCACCTAGGCTTGACATGGATACCTCACTCGATCCCATCGGCCCATGAGGAGCCCACCTACACCCCAACACGTCTATTTCCATACCCTTTGGCCACCGCGCATGCGCAGAGTGACGATAGTTCAACCCCACACCCAGCCCATCAGATGTCCCTTCACCTAGGCTTCACTTTGATACCTCACTCGACCCCATTGGACCATTCGTGGCTCCCCCAGCTCCAACACGTAGAGCGGGACCCATACAGGGTCCAGTTTTCGACACTAGGTGACCACATCCCGACAAAATGGCCAGTTTTCGACACCGGATGTGCCGCCATCTTGAACATACGTGCCGCCATCTTGGATATGTCCCATAATGCACCGGGTCAAAATACTCGCTTCTGATTGGACGAGAGCTCTGGGACGGATTTGAAATACTCGCTTCTGATTGGACGAGAGCTCCGCATTGCATCTGCGCAGGCGCAGAATGATATTCCTACCGCACACCCAACCCATCAGATGCCCCTTCACCTAGGCTTCACTTTGATACCTCACTCGACCCCATTGCACCATGAGGGGCTCCCCTACATCCCAAAACGTCTATGCGCATGCGCAGAATGGTGACAACGCCCGAGCCGCTAGTGCAGTCAGATGCCCCTTCACGAATGCTTCACATCGATACCTCACTCGACCCCATCGGACCATGAGTAGCTCCCCTAGCTCCAAAACGTCTATTTCCATACCTTTGGGCCACCGCGCATGCGCAGAATGGTGACAACGCACGAGCCGCTAGTGCAGTCAGATGCCCCTTCACGAATGCTTCACATCGATACCTCACTCGACCCCATTGGACCATGAGTAACTCCCCTAGCTCCAAAACGTCTATTTCCATACCCTTGGGCCACCGCGCATGCGCAGAATGCCAATAGTTCAACCCCACACCCAGCCCATCAGATGCCCCTTCACATAAGCTTCACCTTGATACCTCACTCGACCCCATTGGACCATTAGGGACTCCCCTACATCCCAAAACGGCTATTTTCATACCCTTCGGCCACCGCGCATGCGCAGAAGGCCGATATGTCAACCCCACACCCAGCCCGTTAGATGCCCCTTCACATAAGCTTCACTTTGATACCTCACTCGACCCCATCCGACCATTTTATCTAGGGACTACTTTTTCTCCGCGGAAGCTTTTTCCCGAGACCGAATCACCGCCAAAACCGCGGCCAGACCGCATCACCGCGGATGAATACATCCTGAATACATCCCTTCCAACAATTGGAACTCTCCTGGATTGGAGGTAGCTTTTGGTCCTTCTGCCGGAACTATACTGCACTTGACCTCTCCTCCCGCCTCGTTTCCGCCCCAAATGACCTCTACATCCGGGTGAAATAGACCTCCAAATCCACTAACCCTACTACTAGCGGCATGACCTGGATATGCCTATGATAACTTTCGTTGTTTCGCCCCTGAATTCAATAATGCAAGACCAGGTTGTAAGTATTCATTTTAACAATGCTACAATTTTCCTCCTCTATTTATTTGTATCCAACTTTAGCTTCATTCAATCGTACACGTTTTATGGGTTGGGATAAGGCCTACTTATAAAAAAAAATAAAAAAGATTATAATAATTTTGTGGAAAAAAAAACGTTATGAGAAAGGGTGCTCCCCCCCCCCCCAACTCAGAAAATCGAGCAAAAATGCAGCCGATGGCGCTGGCATCTGAGATGTACACATTGATCAGCTGTTTCTAATCACATGTGGATTGTTCATCATGTTGTCTGTCAAGCGAGTCACGTGTGTGGTCATATGATCACTTGGAAAATAGTCCCGGTCGAGCGAGTGATGTCATGCTGCCTCGCTTTGAGATTGGAGATTCAAAAATGTCACCAGTTTACATGAGAGTCGCTTTGGTCTCCCGCGGATAGACACGGCTCTCTTTGAGAATGGTTATTCAGGTTGTCTGCTGATGATCCGCGACTTAAGTGGCAAAATGTTGAGTTCAGAGAAGAAGTGACTTTTCTGGAAATAAGCTACATTCTGCACAATTAAAGACATTTACAGAGAGAACTAATGCGGTTTTTTAATCATTTTAGAAATACAAATGTTCGTTTATTTCATTGCTCGGATATTGTGCCGTGGAAGTGATCCTCTAACAGGAAATCATATACCGACTGGTTTTTAGCACTCGACAGTTGGCAACCAGAAGAATTTCCGACATCTTGGAATACTGGCCCCCATGTGGGTGAGCAGCATGAGTTTTGTACCATGTCTGTTGTCACGAGGGAAAGATTAATTTCCTCTACATGATGGCTGTACATAGGTAGTCGCATAGATGTCAAACTAATCATAGATATAGTAGTTAGTTATATCGTCGCTACATGGTCGAAATAACGCTGAATCCTAACCCTGAACGGAACTGAGTTGAACTGTTAAACCCTAACTCACTCACTCTTGGAATACTGCTGTTTCCCATGATTTCGGGCATGTAGTCTGGGTCGCTAAGTAGGAAAATAGTTTTCCTGTGCGTATCATAATGGGGAGGTAGGAATTATATTTGGAAATATTCACGAGAAATGTTAAAACAGTATACTTCCCAGTAGTAGTAAAATGGCAAACTCATGCTTATTGACCTCAATAATTTGCATATCGCGAAAGTCAAGTCCACTACAGTTCCGGCAAAAGTCATTTCCGGTCACGTGACCGGAATTGACATCGGGGGTGTGTTCCTCCGTAGTGATGCGGTCACGTCCAGCGGTGATGCGGTCACTTCCGGGGAAAAGCCTCAGCGGACAGAAAGTAGTCCCATGTGGAGGTCCTTCAAATACGCGGGTTGTTGCTTCGCCTGAATCTCCAGGAATCAGTAGATACGTTTGCATAAATTTTCTTTTTTGCAGCGTGTAGAACAAACTGAACTCTACAAAATAACTACCATTTCTGCGTGATATAGATAATATATCGCGCATGAAATAACTGTGTAATTCTCTCCATATAAAACTGCAGTACGGCTGTTTCATGTACCGGGTCATGACATATTCGTGTTTACCAGCACAAAGGTGAACAATGCCGTGTAAGGTCATAGAGGTGAGTGCGGTTTATCTTTCGGCAGTTTCACTGGTGTCATGGTATTGTATTATTAGACAGGATGCTTCTAGCATATATGTCGCAAGCTTGTTTACGTGGGTTAATCACTTCGATCTTTCTAGAAGATTATTATATAACTTGTATCTAGGCCAGATGATGATGTAATGCATATTCGAGAGGCTTCTTGATTTGGTAGAATGTACTGGAATGCCGCATAAAGTATAAATAGCGTAACACTCAGTTATTCGAGGAGGGAATTCAAACTGGCTTTATGTGGGTGCGTTATACTTACTATGTTACCTTTGCTGCAGACTCTTGTGAATTGACTTTTGGCTGCTGTGTAATCTACGCGATTGAACTGTCGGAAATTGGACTTTTACTGGGACTCTAAACAACCGAGCAGTGTTGGACTACCAAAATACAGAAAAGTGATTTGTGCACGTCGGCACGGACTGTGAAGAGATTTGTGCACGTCAACACGGACTGTGAAGTATACACCGGTATAGCATTGAACAGTAAGACTATATTTCACATTTATTTGTTATATTGACCTTACTTAATTTGTACATGATTTTAGTATTGTAAATAAATATTTGATTGTTAATCCTTGACACACAAACTTTTTCTGTTACGTTTTTCTGTTATCGTAAATTTGACGTAAAAGAAATTGGGGGCTCGTCCGCGAGATTTGTTTACATTATAGCTGCCAGCTGATCAACTTTGCAACATAGTTCTAAATTGATACATTGTCTAAATTTGTGAAGTCAGGGAGTACGCTATCAACATGTCATTTGAACCAGCACAGTTTGCTTCAGAGCCTAGCCAGGAGGTATTTAACGAACTACGCAAAGAGGATCTAAATTTCTAGAAATTAAAGCTAAAACATCTTTAAGAACTTAAGAAATTAAGAAACTCATTATTGAACATTTTGTCAGCAAACGACTTTGGGATGAAAGTGATTTTGATTTAACTGAGGAAACAGCTGATGATTTGGAAATAAGGAGATTAGAATTGCAACAGTTAGAGAGATAAGGTCGGGGTTAACGCGATTTTAACTGACAAGCCTTGTTTGGATCAGATCCATGATCCAGTTGAAGACGAAATTCAAGGTTTGTATCCTGCTTGTGCAGTTACTAGAGCCATAAGTAAATTGACTGAGGAGCCTGAAAAGTCTCTTAAAGATGACGTCATCGATGACGTTTGTTTGGCCGACACCTTTGTGTGTTTAAATGATGAGGCTGATAAGCCACATTTTGATAGCAAATTGGAATGTTCTAATGACAAAATTTCAAAATCACAGCTGGTTAATGAACAGCATAGTGACAAGGACATTTCCAAGTTGTTTGACAGGGCAGTAGATGTGTGTAACTCAAGAGCCTGTGTGTTACTTTTGTAAGAATGGTGTTCTTATGCGCAAATGGCGACCGCCAGATGTGTCACCTGATGATGAGTGGGCAGTTAAGTATCAGATTGTAGTACCAAATTCATATCGTTCAGATATCCTCAGACTAGCCCATGAAGCACCTCTTTCAGACCATTTAGGTGTTAATAAAACAGATTACAAAATTCTAAATCATTTCTATTGGCCAAATTTAAAGAAAGATGTTACGGAATTTTGTAGGTCATGCCACACATGTCAAATGGTAGGAAAACCAAACCAAATCATACGAAAGGCCCCTCTACAACCAATCCCTGCATTTGAGGAAGCATTTAATAGGGTGATTATATATTGTATTGTGTTGGTCCATTACCAAAAACAAAGTCAGGCAATCAATACATGTTAACAATCATGTGTGCTTCAATCAGGTTCCCTGAGGCCATTCCTTTACGGAATATTAAGGCAAAACTATTGTTAAGGCCTTAGTTAAGTTGTTCACACTTGTCGGCCTACCCCAGTCTGTTCAGTCTGACCAGGGATCTAATTTCATGTCAGGAATCGTTCAACAAGTCATGCATGAATTGAGAATAAAGCAGTACAAATCATCTGCACACCACCCAGAAAGCCAAGGCGCATTAGAAAGATTTCACCAGGCATTAAAGAACATGATTAGGACTTTTTGACACTGAGAAAGACTGGGATGAAGGCATACATTTGTTATTGTTTGCTGTTAGAGAGTCTGTTCAAGAGTCTTTAGGCTTCAGTCCATTTGAATTAGTCTTTGGTCATACAGTTAGAGAACCACTTAAACTGCTAAACGAAAAGTTCATAGACAGTGATCTTGACTCATGTAGTCTCTTACAATATGTGTCGGACTTTCGCACCAGGTTGACTAAAGCATGTGATTTTGCCGTGTCAAATTTAAAGTCAGCACAAAAATGTATGAAAATAACCTATGATAAACATGCCCTTAAACGAAGTTTCAAACCTGGCGAGAAGGTACTGGCTTTTCTGCCTATTCCTGGTAATCCACTTAAGGCTAGATATTATGGTCCTTATGTCATTGGCAAGAAATTAAGTGACCTTAACTATGTAATTCAGACTCCTTACAGGCGTAAACACAAACAGTTATGTCATGTAAATATGTTAAAGTTATACATAGACAGAGATAGCACTAACAGTACTGTACACCCTGTAAGTGTAGTTAGTTCTGACCCTGATAATAATGAAACTTGTGAAAAGCTCATGACAGCGGCGAAATTACAGAACTCTGACATTCTACTTAATTTGGATTCCAAGTTGTGTCATCTTGAACCAGCGCGTCAGGAGGAACTTCGAACTCTGCGCAGTCAATATGAACATTTGTTTCCCGACATTCCTACTCGGACTGATAAAATTTCACATCACGTCAATGTCGGAGATTCTAATCCAGTGAAGCAGCACTCATATCGTTTGAATCCCATTAAACAAAACTACCTGAAAAAAGAGATTCAGTATTTATTGGACAATGACTTCATTGAACCAAGTAATAGTAACTGAAGTTCACCATGTATCCTCGTTCCAAAGCCAGACGGCAGTTACAGGATGTGTACTGACTACAGAAAGTGAACACATTGACCAAAACAGACACATTCCCTATTCCACGCATTGACGATTGCATTGATAAAGTGGAAAGTGCCAAGTTTGTGTCAAAGTTTGATCTTCTGAAATGATTTTGGCAAGTTCCACTGACAGATCGTGCGAAGGAGATATCAGCATTCGTCCCTTCGGAGGATCTGTTCCAGTACAGAGTCATGCCTTTTGGAATGAAAAATTCTCCGGCCACGTTCCAGCGTCTCATCAACCGTGTGACTTCCGGTTTGGAAGGATGTGAGACACATTGATGACGTCATTGTCTACAGCGATACATGGGAAGATCGTCTACAGAGAATTCGCGCACTGTTCAATCGACTAAGTGACGCCAAGCTGACAGTCAACCTTGGAAAAAGTGAATTTGGACATGCACGTGTGACATTCTTGGGTCATGTTGTAGGTCAGGGTCAGGTAAAACCTGTAGATGCTAAGGTTAGTGCTATCTCGCTATTTCCAAGACCATCCTGTGAGAGACAATTGATGCGTTTCTTGGGTATGGCTGGTTACTACAGAAAATTTTGTCCAAATTTTTTAGATATTACTGAGCCTTTAACTTAACTTAAGGAAAAGGGCAAGTTTTGTTTGGACCGATGAATGTGAATCAGCTTTTGAAAACCTGAAAGCCATACTCAAGAGCGCGCCAGTTCTTTCAGCACCAGATTTTGATTCACCTTTTAAACTGGCTGTAGATGCTAGTGATGTTGCTGCTGGTGCCGTTTTGTTACAAGAAGATATAGATGGTGTAGATCACCCAATATGTTATTTTTCACGTAAATTTGACAAGCATCAGAGAAATTATTCTACAACTGAGAAAGAAAGTTTGGCAATGATATTGGCTTTACAACATTTTGATGTTTATGTTACTTCTTCATCGTTGCCAATTACTGTATTCAGTGATCACAATCCACTTGTTTTCATAAGTAAGATGAAAAACAAAAACCAAAGATTGTTGAGATGGAGTTTGGTGTTACAAGAATACAATATTGAAATCAGACATATTAAGGGCAAGGACAATTTGATTGTTGATTGTTTGTCTCGCATATAATGTACATATGCTTGGCAACATTTTTGCTGTTGTAATATAGATTTTTTTTTTGCAATAATGTTTTGAATTGTCAAGAAAGTTCCAAGTTTGAAACTTTCTTTTTTTAAGAGGGGGAGTGTCATGGTATTGTAGTCTATTATTAGACAGGATTCTTCTAGAATATAGGACACAAGCTTGTTTACGTGGGTTAATCACTTCGATCTTTCCAGAAGATTATTATAAATTGTATCTGTGTCAGATGATGATGTAATGCATATTCGAGAGACTTCTTGATTTGGTAGAATGTACTGGAATGCCGCATAAAGTATAAATAGCGTAACACTCAGTTATTCGAGGAGGGAATTCAAACTGGCTTTATGTGGGTGCGTTATACTTACTATGTTACCTTTGCTGCAGACTGTATACTCCTGTGAATTGACTTCTGGCTGCTGTGTAATCTACGTGATTGAACTGTCGGAAATTGGACTTTTACTGGGACTCTAAACAACCGAGCAGTGTTGGACTACCAAAATACAGAAAAGTGATTTGTGCACGTCGGCACGGACTGTGAAGAGATTTGTGCACGTCAACACGGACTGTGAAGTATACACCGGTATAGCTTTGAACAGTAAGACTATATTTCACATTTATTTGTTGTATTGACCTTTGTATTGTATATGAGTTTAGTATTGTAAATACATATTTGAATGTTAATCCTTGACTTCACAAACTTTTTCTGTTACGTTTTTCTGTTGTCGTAAATTTGACGTAACACTGAGCATGGGATATAAGCGACACTCCAACGGACCGCCTGTTATTACTTAATACGGAATCAATGACCTTTGTGTCAGTGAGTATGAATAAATTAAGAAGTCTCTCTATGTAATTGAGGCCCGGTACATGGAAAAAATGTACTGCAGTTTTATATGGAGAGAATTACAAAGTTATTTCAAGCGTGATATATTATCGATATCACGGAGAAATGGTAATCATTTTGTAGAGTTCAGTTTGTTGTACACAATCAGTTGACTACTGATATTTGACCAGCTTCAAAGTAGACGACTAATTAAAATGGACAGACTTTATAAAGCCGAGGCGGGAAATGCAAAAACAGAATGGATTACATAAACCACCGCGTCGTCTTATATGGTGGTCCACATAACGCAGCGATACATCCTGGACAATCAAACCTCCATTAATAGCGTTAGTACATCGTTATATATGTTAAAGGTGATAGCAATGTGATGATTATGGAAAGATGGGAAAATGAACATCTTCATAGAACAAAAACAAAATGACATTGTGACATATATATGGCATCTTTTTAAATAGAACGGTGGAAGTGCCAAGAGTTATGCGAGCAGCGCCATAGTTGACGTGGACAAATATATGGGATAATGTATTTCACATGTTTATGAATCACAATCTTGTTAATTTAAATTTTAACTTAATCCATGATATTTTAGCGGTAAAAGAGTGTTTATTGCGTCGTAATCTGGCAACTGACGATAAATGTTTATTTTGCCCTGCCTCTGAAACTCAAAAACATCTTTTCATAGAATGTACCGTTTTTGAAGAATTTAGATTGATATTTACACGGTACTATGGGTTTTACCCGGTTATGGACGACAGTCATCCGTTTCATAAATTGTTCACAGTACGTATGTCAAAGGAGGTCGAAGCATTGTACATGTATCTAATCAATGTCTTGTTATTTAGTACATGGTGTGCACGAAACGATGTGGTGTTTCAAAGGAAAGACAGAACAGTTCAATCTATTACTGGGGTCGCAAAGCCAACTGTTAAAAGTAGAGCACATGTGGACTTCAGTAGGTTGGAAAGAGAAAACTATCGCAGGATCTGGTGCAGAAATAATGCAATTTGTAAGATACGACGGTCTTTTTCTTGTAGTCCATAGTGATTGATTGCAAACTTTGAATGAAAGAATTAAGAAAGACAGTCCAACTCTGTCTGTGATAAGTATTATATTTTAACGGACTGCACAATGTAATGGTTCAAAAGTATGTATTACCAATGTAATTATGCATATCTGTGAATAAATTTTTTATCTTTCAAAAGGAAAAAAAAGAGATTTGTAAATATAAATGTCAGGTCCGGTCATCTCCCTTCAAGATTTTTCAGGTCAATAAATAGAAGACATTTATGTAAGATATCGATCTACCTCGACACGTTTTGGATTTGACTGTTCTTTTAATATCATGGAATTATTCAACACTTAATGCTCCTAACGGCCCACAGAGGAGTAGTGATTCAGGGGAATTACACGTATAGCGATCGAATATGATATTCGCCAGCCGATGATGGCCTTCCCCTTCACAGGTTTTCATTGTCTTTCATATATACCGTGTCAAATCTCAGGTAAACCCAAAACCATCAGTCGAGTTGAAAGTAAGGAATTTGTGTTACCTTCATGTTTCTGTCTCGTCGACTGTATGACAAAAGAGATGATTTCAATTTCGACATCGTAAACTATCTCTTTCTGGACAGTAATATTCCAGTGGGACCTGCATATGGCGTATACATATCACGCCTAGTAGCATTTGCTAGATCCTGTGTTAAATGTGACGATTTTAATAAACGTCACAAAACATTGTTGCAGAAACTTACAAAACAGGGCTACACCACCAAGCGCCTCCACTCAAAGTTTCTCAAATTTGGCGATACATATCGCATGCTGATAGCAAAATACGAGCGTAGCGTGCAAGATCTATGGCGTTACATTTCGTAACTTGTGTCTAATTCCGCTTAACCCGGGGCTATGGGCCGTGTGAACCGATGTACTTCAAGATCCTCATGGTAATCATATGAACAGTCACAATCAAAGCGTGACTGAGATACATCATTCTTTAGATGACGACTTTACAACGAATATTATGGATTAAGAATACTGATCAACGATACGGATTTGATAATTTTGGAACATCATGATGTCTTGCCGGCATCATTGAAAACTGTTGACCGCTTCTCTCTTGCAGGAAACAAGCCTATGTTTATGTATACTATGATTGTCTTTTTCAATTTGGTGCTAATACTATTATACGGAATATGGAATAGATCTTTGGAGTATGGACGCGGATATTCTCTAATGGACGACGGCTGAATTATGAATGACGGACCAGACGCTTGTAATTTCCCGAGGCCGGCCCGCTGCTCACCCAACACTCATAATGGATACAACGGAAAGAAAATATAGTAAAACAGACCCGAGGAACCTTAGTGCAGGTTTCTCGGCCGAGTTTCTAATAGTTCGAAATGCACTAAGATCTTTTTCAATCCAAATGACAGATATATTTCTGACCGCAAAGCAAGGTCACGACATCAAACCTTGTAACATTGCGCTTGATGATTGTTTAGCACCGAATTCTACATGTAATAATTTCAAGATTTCTATATGTGGACACCGTATGTCTCACGTGTCCACTCTTGAATACTTCAGCGTCATTTAGTTCCGCGTTAACTGATAACTCATATTCTGTAAACTCTTATGTGGATCTTAGTTGTTCTACTACAAACTGTATTTATTTAGTTTCCTGTAAGAAGTGTGGTCAACAGTATGTTGGCAAGACCACCCAAAGGCTCCATCTTAGGGTGAATGGTCACAGAAAATCCGTTAGGAAAAAGCAATTGCTTATAGGTGAGCATTTTTCTGGGCCCGACCACGGCTGGGACAGCATTAGTATTCAGATCATAGACGTCGTCTATCCATCTACCAAGGATTCCCCCTTTGGATTTGAGAGAAAAATCAGAGAGCGGGAACTATTCTGGATGCTAGAGCTTGGGTCAGTGTTTCCGTATGGTTTAAATGATAATGTCAGTGGGTTCGGCAATGTTACAAACCGCCGTTCAAATATAACCAATATTACCCAGCTATTTAAACCCCATCAACGGAGACATCGCAGCCATGGTTGGAGAAAGTTTAATAGTGCGATGATTCACGATCATATTACTTTAAATTACTTAGTGGGTTTAACTAACACACCCAATAGTACACATAGCTTACGTACAGTTCTGTATGCGTTACCTCTGAGAGCTTTAAATCCTATAGCCAGAGATATACAACAATCTGCGTCTTCAGGAAATATAATACCACCGAAAATCACTGAAGTATGCCAAGATATAGCGTATTTTCGGTTGTATCGTCCAGTGAACATAATCGAAACATCCCAAGATCGGCTTTTCTTGAAACTCAACTAGTTAGATAAAGGACTGGACATTATCAATTTACCTCGAATCCTGAATGATCCGGAGGTACGCAACACTGTACCAAACTATTTTAAGTTCACAGAACCTCCTTGCATTTCATATAAGTATACTAAATCTATAGCCACCAAAATATTCAATTACTCTAATGCTGTCAAGGAGTTTGACTAGAACTTATACTCGTCGGGGGGCTATAGTTGTGATTGTGAATCGTTGAACTTTATCTATACACCATGCAAACATGTTGTGACTGGTGATCTTGATGTGGTGAGTGATAAGGACCTAAGATTACTCCTGATGAAGGGACCTAAATATAGAGAGCCGAGAAAAATATAAATCTGAAGGCCGACCAGAAGATAGTCCTGTCTGCTTTGGAACAGTACGTTATTGATTGGTCTAAGCGAGAAAAAGTTGAACCTACAGTACTCGCTGAATGGCTGGACCTCACCAAGAGCAAGGTCGTTGAAACAATCCGCCATATTGACAGAAGTACCCTTCCCCAAGCAAAACAAGTACTGAGAAGCCCCAATTCGCAAGAAGTTCTAGCAAATCTCCAGAGTGAATTCGTCATAGTCCCAGCAGACAAAGCTCCAAATAATATAATATTCATATGTAAATATTACTATTACCAGGTGCTGGTTGAAGAATTGAGTGTAAACATGTCGTCATCAAATACGTTTACTTACTCGCAAACTGCATTTACTCTGGAAGATTTATTTAACAATCCCAAAACGTTTCTCAAGGAGAGAGGTATTTGTATTCCAACCAAACATAATGATATACCAAAAGTATACTGGACCCCCAAAATGCATAAATCACCATACAAAGCTAGATTCATAGCTGGTTCTAGAAGCTGCACCACCAAGCTTCTTTCAACCCTGTTGATGAGGGCCCTTCAGGAGGTAAAAACATTTTTGGAAAGGTATTGCGCCACTATTTCTAAAAACTCTGCCGTTGAATGTATGTGGATATTGAAAAACTCAAAATGTCTTACGGACGAACTTGATGCTAAAGGTCACATACCGTATAGACATGTATCCACATGGGATTTCTCGACTCTCTATACCACAATCCATCATCAGGACCTTATTGCCCGTCTAAGTTCATTCATAGTATCTGTGTTCAAGAAAACTGATCGTAGATATATTAATGTCGGATACCGTAAAGCATTCTTTAGCTCTACTACACACAAGAGATACCATTCATGGGATGTTTCTTTGTTTATAGAGTTGCTTGAATTTCTCATTCATAATATCTATGTGAAATTTGGCAACACAATATATCAGCAGCATATAGGTATTCCAATGGGTACTAATTGTGCACCCCTGTTGGATGACCTATATCTGTTCTCTTATGAATATGACTATATGCAGGCGTTTTCAAAAACCGATCCATTCAAAGCCCGTTCCTTCTCATTCGCCAAACGTTATATAGACGATCTTCTCGCTGTGGATAATCGCTATTTAAATGACGCAGTGAAGGATATATATACCCACCTTCACTGGATTTGAAGGAAACTACAGATAACCCTACAGGCACATCATATTTAGACCTATATCTCTATAGAAATGAAGCGGGCCTTCTCTCTCGTCGACTGTATGACAAAAGAGATGATTACAATTTCGACATCGTAAACTATCCCTTTCTGGACAGTAATATTCCAGTGGGACCTGCATATGGCGTATACATATCACGCCTAGTAGCATTTGCTAGATCCTGTGTTAAATGTGACGATTTTAATCAACGTCACAAAACATTGTTGCAGAAACTTATAAAACAGGGCTACACCACCAAGCGCCTCCACTCAGAGTTTCTCAAATTTGGCGATACATATCGCATGCTGATAGCAAAATACGAGCGTAGCGTGCAAGATCTATGGCGTTACGTTTCGTAACTTGTGTCTAATTCCGCTTAACCCGGGGCTGGGGCCGTATGAACCCATGTACTTCAAGATCCTCATGGCACTCGTATGAACAGTCACAATCAAAGCGTAACTGAGATACATCATTCTTTAGATGACGACTTTACAACGAATATTATGGATTAAGAATACTGATCAGCGATACGGATTTGATAATTTTGGAACATCATGATGTCTTGCCGGCTTCATTGAAAACTGTTGACCGCTTCTCTATTGCAGGAAACAAGCCTATGTTTATATATACTATGATTGACTTTTTCAATTTGGTGCTAATACTGTTATACGGAATATGGAATGGGTCTTTGGATTATGGACGCGGATATTCTCTAATGGACGACTGCTGAATTATGAATGACGGACCAGACGCTTGTAATCTGAGAAGTGCATATAACTATTAAATTCGTTGCCGAATGTTCGGCACAAATCACCCAAACAAAATTGTTGATTGCTCCCATTAAAGTGATCGTAAACCCTCAAATAAAGTTTCCATCAAATGAAAGACCATTGCAAACAGTGTTGGAAAATATTTATTGCAATTTTTTACGATTTTATTACACAGAGTAAACTGCAAATAAAGCATGGTATTCTATGGTGGTCTGCTGCGATCATATCTAGGTCCGGTGACGTCACACTGCCTTAATACATATATTTCAAACTTTGTAAGGACTTTTCAATGCTTGATTCAAGTTTAAGGTGTGTAAACTTTTAGTTTTAACACAGACTCACTGTTCCAATGTGAATGTTTCACCAAAATCTGGGGCCTCCCCACGGGGACGGGGCCGTGGCTTCGGGAGGCCCGTGAACTCTCAGAGAAGTTCTGGAAATAACAGAAATTACAGCAAGGAAAACTCCATGATTGTGAACATCGGAAATGTACAGTTACTCGGCCTTTCTCCTTTACATAATATTCGTTGTAAAGTCGTCATCTAAAGAATGATGTATCTCAGTCACGCTTTGAATGTGACTGTTCATATGAGTATCATGAGGATCTTGAAGTACATGGGTTCATACGGCCCCTAGCCCCGGGTTAAGTGGAATTAGACACAAGTTACGAAACGTAGCGCCATAGATCTTGCACGCTACGTTCGTATTTTGTTATCAGCATGCGATATGTATCGCCAAATTTGAGAAACTTTGAGTGGAGGCGCTTGGTGGAATAGCCCTGTTTTATAAGTTTCTGCAACAATGTTTTGTGACGTTGATTAAAATCATCACATTTGACACAGGATCTAGCAAATGCTACTAAGCGAGATATGTATACGCCATATGCAGGTCCCACTGGAATATTACTGATTGATTGCCTGGCTACCCTCTTGTGATAACTATTCTTAATTTACAGCCAGGTTTGTTGGAACTGTAAATTTGTATTATATATTGGTTGAATAAATATTATTTCAAAAGAAAAAAAAGAGCGTTCGCTTTGCATGTGAAAGGCCTCGGGTTCGATACCCGACATCTGCAGTATTATCCATTGAAGCCAAAGATTGTTGCAATAAACTCTCAACATTCCTGTTCGGCCCAGCACGTTTTCAGGTCATTAAATAGAAGATATTTATGTAAGATATCGATTTTTCTCGACACGTTTTGGATTTGACTGTTCTTTTAATATCATGGAATTATTCAACACTTAATGCTCCTAACGACCCACAGAGGGGTAGTAGTCTAGTAGCCAATTCTCGATAGAGGCTTAAAATCGATTTTGACTGTACCCGCTGTGAGTAAAGGTTTGGCATATTTTTTGATAGATGTGCCTTTCTAGTACCAGGAAAACCATGTTTGCCATTTTGTATCACGGTCAGAGCTGAGATTTCGGGCTTTGAAGAGGTGGCTCTGGAAAAAAACTGAGTGAATTAAAAGAATGAGGTAGGCGTACTAAAATTTCCATAACTTTGTCAATTTTTAGTCAATATGCTATATTTTATCATACATGTGATCGACATTAACCAGACATCCTACATAATACAAAAAAAAATCATTGGCGAATAAACGATGGCATTGCCGAGGTTCCGTATCCAAATATCGGATAAATTCATCATTTTTCTCATATAATGAAATATAAAGTATTTTTGTAATGGGCGCGCATGCATAGTTTTAAGCCGAATTGACTTATAATAGTGTGACGGGGTAGCCATGTCGGACATCTCAGCAAAACCACTGACAGGGGCCGCGGAGCTGTAGCCCCCCCCCCCTCAACTTTTTCAGACGTGTATTATTTTTTAAATTATTTTGCAGACGTAAAGATCAACAACCATCCAACTGGTAAACAACTCGTTTGTTTACTGCATAACTAAATGAACAGTTTCCCGATTAAAATACCCGGGGGTAAATCAGCGCATGATCAGATATTCATTATGTAAAGTTGATCTCAGCGCTGTCAAGGGCAAATAATCCGAAGAAGAAAAACTGAAAAATGGCGCTGTTGTTTGTGGCCACACATGAATATATAGATCATCATGGCATGGAATACACCTTGGGACTGGCTCCCTTTTAGTAAATGTTCGTGAGTTAATCGTGTATGGCCGATTCTACATCGCCTGATCATGGTTTGGTCGAAACGTTTCTGGCTGTTCAGATGAGTATAGCCTACAGGGTTTTTTTGAACTCCTGAAGTTTGTTATTATTCAGAGCATCCCATAAAGATTGAACAGCCGCCTCACATAAGTACAGATAGAGGGTCTGAAATCGCTATATGGGATTCCAACAGGATCAACCTCATCATCTAGGGTTGCCATAGCCACCCTATCAGCCTCAGTATTACCCATGATGCCAACGTGACTAGGCAACCAACACAACCAATATCAACCTGTTGATCAAATCTACAGTCATGTAGTTGTAAAATACACAAGATAGTGGGATGAGTCGAAGTTCCACTTTTAATCGCTCGGAGGCATGACAGTGAATCTGAGAATATGATCTATTTTTTCCTTTTACTGGACCCAATACCTTCTAAAGCCAACAATATGGCTTTTGGTTCTGTAGTGAATATCGAACTTTCACCTGGTAGTCGACAGGTTTTAGTTTTGGAACTAAAGATAGTAGCACATGCCACTCTCTCACCATCTTTAGAACCATCTGTATAAATAGCCTTATGTGATCTGTATTTTTCTCTCAGTAGACCAAATTCTTGTGTATACAAGAGCTGGCTCGTGTTTGCCTTTTTATATTTCGTTAGAGAAATATCTACTTCTGGTTGAGCTAACTGCCATGGTGAAATTGGTAAGAGCTTGTTAGGTAAAATTTGACTCAGCTTAAAGGAGTACTTACCTTATTTTTGAGTGTGAGTATATTTATCAACAATCGTATTCCAAACCTTAATTATATAAAATTTATGTTGATAGAATGCGAAATAAAAGAAATGTTGAATATTTTGTTGCTCACCACGGCGTGCGCTGGCGCCACCATTGCACCACTGCGTGACGTTTTTAGATGGGCTGAAGTGAGTGTATACTCATCTAAAAACGTCACAACGTCATGGAGATTTAAGGTTGATCGTGTTGATAATGCCGATAATTCGCACGAGAAGGAACCCAGTAAATCCACTGACGTTCTAGCTGATTTTAGTAGCTCAAGTGTGATCATGAAAATGTTTACAAACACAGAAGCATCGTCGTTTAACTCAAATCATTGCACAATTGCAGAGGACGCTCTTTTAGTTTAACGCTCAGCTTCAAATTTTGTCCAAATTGAATCGGGCAAGTCTCAGTTGAAAATCTTGGGAAAGAAATTGTTCAGTTGGCGGAGAAAACCTAAACCCTTTCCTTTTAGGAATTACCCCAGTGGGATTTTCTGCGCCAGTTTTTTCCTCGAATTAAAACCCGCACCCAGAGTAATTCAAATGTCGGGGAACGTCCCTGGATCAAGCGTTAGCCGTGACCTTGTCCTGAATGCTGACGTCATCAGTCACGTCATCCCACAGGCAACATGGCGGCACCCACATCGACCTCAAAGCGGAAACATGGCTTCACAAATTGTAATATAAACAATAGGTTATCGCCCTCAACGACAGTAAAATAGTTGGTTATATTTCTTTAAGAGTCTAACCTTTGTGATAAGAACTTATATAAAATAAAGTAAGTATTCCTTTAATACCAGCTGCTACAATGTGTGGTTTCATACGAATTCCAAGAGGTGGAATAATGGAGGGTTTCTTCAAATAGAGATCCACGAACTGAGGTTTGAAAACACAGTTATATGCAGGATTCGAGTGATTTGATCCCAATTTTGTGATATATTGCAATGACAGTTTAATTCTTCGAAGTTCTAAAGAAAATTCATCTGCTTCGACATACAAGCTTTCTTTAGCGGATGTTCTGAACGCTCCAAGGCAAAGTCGTAATCCTTGATGGAGAATAGGATCTAGCTTTGCTAAGTTTGACTTGCTTGCACCATTGTAAACAATATAGCCATAATCAAGTTTGGAACGAACAAGTGATCGATATAAATGGAGAAGAGTTTGCTGATCTCCCCACTTATAGCTGGCTACTACTTTCACCAAATCTAGAGCTTTCGTGCATTTAGCTTTCCAGCAATTTATATGTGATTTGAATATTAGTCGTTGGTAAAACAATAAGCCTAGGAATTTGACCTCTTTTACCACCTTGGCCACTTTTTCACCAGCTGTTGATCTTGATACTAATCAGAGTAGTAGACAAAATACTGCCCTGTGGGACATCTTGATCTTGGTCGAAATGATCAGACATGGTTGTACCCAACCGAAGTTGGAATTGTCTATCATTCAAAAAGTTGGATATGAAAATGGGTAAACGGCCCTTTAATCCCATAGTGTGAAGGTCTTTTAGAATCCTGTATTTCCATGTAGTATCATAGGCTTTTTCTAAATCAAAAAAAGATGGAAACTACATGTTCATTCTTGGAGAGAGCATTCTTGACATAGGAATCTAATCTGACTAAATGGTCAATGGTATGGTCATTGGTACTTCTATTTTTATGGAAACCAGCTTGAATATCAGTAAGTTTATTTTCAGTTTCTAGGTACCAAACAAGGCGATCATTTATCATGCGTTCCATTGTTTTCACAAACACAGCTAGTCAGTGAAATCGGACGATAATTACCAGGGTCTGTATGGTTATGGCCAGGGTGTGATACTGGTATAACGATGGCATTATGCCATGACAGTGGAAAGTCTTCTCTTGACCAAAGTCGGCCAGGCTTTGATACTGGTATAACGATGGCATTATTCCCTGACGGTGGAAAGACTTCTCTTGACCAAAGTCTGTTGAATATGCGTAATAGAATTCCCAGAGAAGATTCAGGTAGATTTTTCAAAAAATGATAATGGATATTATCAGGGCCTACAGCAGAACTGTTAGCTTTCGAGAGAGAAGCATGAAGTTCCTCAATTGTAAACATAGCGTTATAGCCTTCATGGTTACCGGAGGGGAATTTAATTTCATTTTTCTCTTCTCTTTTCTGGAAACTTTGAAATTTAGGTACATAATTATCTGACGAAGAGTTTTTGGCAATTGTTTCGCCTAGATTATTTGCAATCTCTACACCTGATATCCATCGTTGAGATGATGAACACTAGACCTGGAGCTTTTATCTTTTATTCTTTGGATCATATTCCAAACTTTTGTTATAGGAGTATGTGTATTGATCTTAGAAACATAATTTTCCCAAGAATCACGTTCTGTTTCATGGGTGTTGATTGAATATATCCTCGTGTTAAGCATTATGTGTGCTATCAGTATCAGGCTCTGAAATAAACCACTAAGGACATTTGATCATCGTTGGTTTATCAGCTTTGTAAATATTAAAAAAAAGAATTTTTTTTTATGTTAATGAGTCGTGAAATTCTAAGTTTAATTTCATTGTACGTTATGTTTGTCTTAACACAAACTGATTTATTTAACTAAAGAAATGTGCCGATTTATATATAAGTTTGTGTAAAGCGTAATTAATTGGTATAATTTGCTAAGATTATGTGCAGTTTTGTTTTCTGTAGAACTGCATTGCTAAAATGATTTTTAAAAGTGATCTCTTAATTATTAGCCTGGCGTTAGCTTAATCCGCCTTTTGCGCTATTCCTAATGCCGGTTTCGGCCGCAAGGTGGCGCTAGCGCTCACGGCACTTTGGTCTGTTCCGGTTTAGCTGTCTGCTACTGTAAACATGTGCAGGGGGGGAAGGCGGGTATTGTATTTCGCCTCGTTTCGTCAGATTTTCTCACTGATGGAGACGTCCTTGGTAGTTTACGTAAGTATAGTCATCAAGTCTAATTTTTACTCGTTTGTACAAGCATAATAAAAGCCGCTTTGTCAACAAATTGGGCAATCAAAGCTCGTCGTTGTTGTTGTTATAAAACATGGTGGGTGGCCGGAAGTTCAGCCTGATTAAACCACACTCTACTGAAAACAATCAGCAGGGGCCAGTTTGTTTGATCAAGTACTGTGAGAAATAATCGGATTATTAGTTAACCCGACTACCATGTAGCTGTTAATGTAGCTGTATGATTATAATGTGATAAATAGGAACCCAACCCGCCTCAGTTGGGACTGCTGAGTGTTTCATAATTTTATTGTGAAAAGACACACTGAACAGGAAATTAATGTGCCATATGTCTTCTAACTTCTCATAAATACTGAGGCAGTTGTTTTTGCACTAATAGCTACTTATTTTTAATTTTTTAATTATCTAGTTATTGTACCATGTATTTCTTCTGCAAAATGCATTGAAACAAATGTATATATATATCTACATATTCCTGTTCTGTCAATTATTTGCAATTTATCAATAGAATAAATCATCTCAATATGATTAAAGCCGATTGAAGCCAGGAGAACCGCGACAATATTATCAGTGATAATGCCTCCACAATCGTACGGTACAGTAATCCTTTATCCCTGAGTCGATGACACGCAAGTAGTCACGCAAGTCTCTACTATAGCTAAACAAATGTTTTATAACAACAACAACGACGAGCTTTGATTGCCCAATTTGTTGACAAAGGGGCTTTTATTATGCTTGTACAAAAGTAAAAATTAGGCTTGATGACTATACTTACGTAAACTACCAAGGACGTCTCCATCAGTGAGAAAATCTGACGAAACGAGGCGAAATACAATACCCGCCTGCCCTCCTGCACATGTTTACAGTAGCAGACAGCTAAACCGGAACAGACCAAAGTGCCGTGAGTGCTAGCGCCACCTTGCGGCCGAAACCGGCATTAGGAATAGCGCAAAAGGCGGATTTATCCCTATTTGCCCTGTATGTTGGGTTCCGAACAGATAGTAATTATTGGAATTATGAGATGGCCCCTAAGTTTAATTGTTCCTTTGAAATGACTGAAATGTGACAAAATCGTTTTAGTTAGATTTGTATGCCATTAGGATAGTAATTTGTTGATATTTTGGGTATGAGACCATATAAGATCATACAGGTGCCCGTTACAAATTTAACTGAAATTTCTTCGTTTGCTCACACCTATGTTTATAGTGTGACTTTTTAGAAAAGTTATCATTCTAGAATGTTGAATTGTTCCCCCGTAGCTCTCCATATCCAGTTGAATTGATCTGCGTATATTGTGCAGATATACTTGACATCTATACCCTGTAAAAAAACTTTGCAACTAATTTTAAGCTAAATATAACGTATTTTATTGAAATTCGGATACGACCCCCTGCAAAAGCATAACAATTTGTTTAAATGATCATTTTTATCAATAAGCTTGATCTCTGCTTAAATCTACACTACGGGAAAAATGAAATCGACATACAATTAACAATTCTAGAGAAGTTTCGGTACCCCTACCCCTTCTCCATAAATCGTGACATTTTCTTCAGAGGCAACGTTTTAAACGCCTATATCTCAGCTCTGACCGTGAGACAAGATGGCAAACATGGTTTTCCTGGTACTAGAAGGGCATATCTTTCATAAAAACATACCAAACCTTTACTCACAGGGGGGTGCAGCAAAAATCTTATTTTGACATTTGGCTACTAGACTATATTGATTGAGATCGAATATGATATTCGCCAGCCGATGGCCTTCCCCTTCACAGGTTTTCATTGTCTTTCATATATACTGTGTCAAATTTCAGGTAAACCCAAAACCATCAATCACCGGTCGAGTTGAAAGGGAGGAATTTGTGCTACCGTCATGTCTCTGAGAAGTGCATATAACTATTAAATTCGTTGCCGAATGTTCGGCACAAATCACCCAAACAAAATTGTTGATTGCTCCGATTAAAGTGATCGTAAACCCTCAAATAAAGTTTCCATCAAATGAAAGACCATTGCAAACAGTGTTGGAAAATATTTATTGTAATTTTTTACGATTTTATTACACAGAGTAAACTGCAAATAAAGCATGGTATTCTATGGTGGTCTGCTGCGATCATATCTAGGTCCGGTGACGTCACACTGCCTTAATACATATATTTCAAACTTTGTATGGACTTTCCAATGCTTGATTCAAGCTTAAGGTGTGTACACTTTGAGTTTTAACACAGACTCACTGTTCCAACGTGAATGTTTCACCAAAATCTGGGGTCTCCCCACGGGGACGGGGCCGTGGCCTCGGGAGGCCTGTGAACTCTCAGAGACGTTCTGGAAATAACAGAAATTACAACAAGGAAAACTCCATGATTGTGAATAACGGAACTGTGAGAGAAGTGTCTGACGGGGATGTGATAACGGTGGTAGAAGGTAATTGCATTTCAAAACGAAAATGAATTACCGAGATTTGAGTAATTTAATACTTATATTCAAAAATATATACTAAGATTTTCGTGAATGGAAATGAACTGGGTCATAATTGACCTTAGTCAGTATATCTCAACTGTTGATACTGGTCGCTTCAGGGCTTTAACTCAGTATCAATAAAGGAAAAGAACTTTCCCTTTGCATGAGAAAGGCTTCGATTTCGATTCCTGACGTCTCCATCTGGTTTTCAACTTTGTCTTTTGTCAAACTTTGGCTACCTGGAAACAAATTCATAATTTGGGTGAGAGTGCCTTGTTTGACTTGAAGGTGCTAAACGGTTTGCATCGCCAATAAGAATATTTCGTTGTTAATTTCATGCTATCTTATTTTAAAAATCTGTAGTTTATCTCTGTCCGGTATTGGCATGGGGATATAGCTCAGTGGTAGAGCATTTGCTTCGCATGCGAAAGGCCTCGGGTTCGATCCCCGATGTCTCCAGTTTCTTTTCTCGCCTTTTGTAACGTAACCTTTCGTAGAGTTACCCACAGAAACTTTGATTTTGGTCCGTTATTGGTGATATTTACACGCAAGTTGTTAACCATTGTTTTAGAGAGGGTCGTATGAGTGGTAGTCAAAGAGCTGGAATTATAACTCTAATATGTAAAGATCCAAATAATTCAGAATTTGTGAAAAATTGGAGACCCATCAGCTTATTGAATTGTGATTATAGGATCTTATCTAAGGCTCTTTGCAATCGTCTTAAAAAAGTGATAGAAACGATTGTACATCAGAACCAAACTTGTGGTGTTCCTGGGAGATCAATTCTTGATAACCTCCATTTATTACGAAACACGTATGATTATGTAGTACAGAAGGATTTAATGGCTTGTTTTATAAATTTGGACCAGGAAAAAGCCTTTGACCGTGTTGATTGGTCATTTTTGTTTAGATGCTTGGAACAATATAAGTTTGGTCCTGATTTTCGCAAATGGGTGCGGCTGCTGTACACTGATATTTCTAGCAGTGTATTGGTAAATAGCCATTTAACTGATAGTTTTAATCTAACTAGAGGCGTCCGTCAAGGATGTGGTATTTCACCGTTGTTGTATATAATGACTTTGGAACCTTTTATCACTGCTATTAGGAACTGTCAAGCTATTAAGGGTATTCAAATTCCAGGGGCAAATAAACAAGTTAAAGACACAGCCTTTGCTGATGACGTAACCGTTATTGTGTCGAGTGTAGAATCTGTTCCCCATGTAGCTAGGCTGGGGGATAGATATGAACTGGCTTCTGGGGCCAGACTTAATGTAGACAAGAGTTCAGCTTTGCCTATTGGGAAATGGAATGAAACTAATGCACCTGTCCCTGGTTTTAAAGTTGTAAATAACGCCAAGATATGTGGTGTTTATTTTGGTGAGAATGATATTGATTTGAACTGCAATCATGTGATCAATAAGGTTCAAAAGAATGTTTCATGTTGGTCAGGAAGGTATCTGATCTTGAGAGGTAGAGGTATTCTAATCAATACGGTCGCATTAGCTGTATTATGGTACACTGTACAATGTGTATTACTCTCAAAACAATGTGTTACAAAGTCTGTTCAAACTGTTTTTAAATTTTTGTGGGACGGGAAGCCTGAGGGCATAAAGAGAGAAGTGTTGTATAATAAGTATAACGAAGGGGGATTGAATATTCAAAATGTTGAGTGTAAAATGAAAACTTTTGCTGTGAGACATATTCTGCGATTAATTTATGACACTAAAGCTCAATGGAAATATTTTGCAATTTACTGGTTGGGTATTCCCCTGAGAAGTATACGTCCAGAATTTAGCAGAAATAATATCCCTCATAGTATGAAAGTTTCACCCTTTTACCAGTTTGCCTTGAATGCATGGAGAGAGTTCTATAACGGGCAATCTCTACCCCCGGTTATATATAATAGTAGATTCATATATAATATGTTTATTAGCAAAGTAGTTCTTGTACCACGAGCCATGTCGAGTTCGCCGACATTGGATTGGCCTATTATTTGGAGAAGAGTGTTTCACTGTTTTCTTGATAATAACTTGGTTAATTTTTCTTTTAAATTGGTGCACGGTATTTTACCCGTAAAAGAAAGATTACTTAGATTTAATATTTGTACGGATGATGTTTGTGTTTTTGTCCCCTTTCTGAAACACGAGAACATTTGTTTATTGAATGTAATATGATAAAACATGTTTTTCTGTACTTTGAAAGATTACTTTTGCAATATGGTGGGTTTGCACCTAATATGTGCGAGAAGCATTTGATACATAAGCTTTTTGGTGTAACAATGTCTAAATCGGAGAATGATATGTATGTGTATCTAATTACAGTTTTTCAGTTTAGTGTGTGGTGTGCACGGAATGAAATGATTTTTCAAAATCAGATGGTATCCAAGACTTCTATCATTAACAAAGTGAAAGCTTGTATTAAGTCAAGGGCTGAGGTTGATTATATTCGTATGAGAAAATCGGAATTTAAGAAAACTTGGTGTCAAAACCATGCCATTTGTGTAATACAGAA
Organism: Hanleya hanleyi; assembly: GCA_036873755.1. Taxonomy (NCBI): domain Eukaryota; kingdom Metazoa; phylum Mollusca; class Polyplacophora; order Lepidopleurida; family Hanleyidae; genus Hanleya; species Hanleya hanleyi. The sequence continues at coordinate 119,954 of JAVTVY010037938.1, read as the reverse complement.
TTCAAAGATTTGTTTCCTAATTTGAAAGAATATTATGATCCCCTTTTAAGGTGTTTTTGTGATATTGATTATTGACTTGGTAATTCAGCCCGATCAATGCTGTGATATAACTACTTTTATACAAGGCCGAAGAGAATGATACAAATGTGTACATATTACTGTGAATAAATTCTTTTTTCATTTCAAAAGAAAAAAAAAATAAAAATTCTCCAAATTGATAGAAGTGTCCATGAGCTGTAGTAACTCTTGGCTGATAAAATTGACTGAATGGTAATAGATCATGCATACAGGTAGTCATGCAACTGGGGATCAGTGGAATTGTATCTAAGCAACTTTCTCCAACGTCACCACTCCGAGGCCACTTATTGGTGATATTCTTGGCATCTTCCTGGAGCAAACATCATCAATTATGAGTGAGACTTGCTGTCTTATCAAGATTTCATCATTATCTTTTGGCAGATTTGGGGATGTAGCTCTGTGGTAGAGCGTTCGCTTTGCATGTAAAAAGCCTCGGGTTCGATACCCGACATCTGCAGTATTATCCATTGAAGCCAAAGATTGTTGCAATAAACTCTCAACATTTCTGTTCGGCCCAGCACATGTCAGGCCCGATAATCTCCCTTCCAAAAATTTCAGGTCATTAAATAGAAGATATTTATGTAAGATATCGATCAATCTCGACACGTTTTGGATTTGACTGTTCTTTTAATATCATGGAATTATTCAACACTTAATGCTCCTAACGGCCCACAGAGGAGTAGTGATTGAGGGGAATTACACGTATAGAGATCGAATATGATATTCGCCAGCCGATGATGGCCCACAGGTTTTCATTGTCTTTCATATACACTGTGGCAAATCTCAGGTAAACCCAAAACCATCAATCTCGGTCGAGTTGAAAGGGAGGAATTTGTGTTAGCTTCATGTCTCTAAGAAGTGCTTATAACTATTAAATTCGTTGCCGAATGTTCGGCACAAATCACCCAAACAAAATTGTTGATTGCTGCCATTAAGGTAATCGTAAACCCGCAAATAAAGTTTCCATCAAATGAAAGACCATTGCAAACAGTGTTGGAAAATATTTATTGTAATTTTTTTACGATTTTATTACACAGAGTAAACTGCAAATAAAGCATGGTGTTCTATGGTGGTCTGCTGCGATCATATCTGGGTCCGGTGACGTCACACTGCCTTAATACATATATATTTCAAACTTTGTATGGACTTTCCAATGCTTGATTCAAGCTTAAGGTGTGTACACTTTGAGTTTTAACACAGACTCACTGTTCCAATGTGAATGTTTCACCAAAATCTGGGGCCTCCCCACGGGGACGGAGCCGTGGCCTCGGGAGGCCTGTGAACTCTCCGAGAAGTTCTGGAAATAACAGAAATTACAACAAGGAAAACTCCATGATTGTGAATAACGGAAATGTGAGAGAAGTGTCTGACGGGGATGTGATAACGGTGGTAGAAGGTAATTGCATTTCGAAACGAAAATGAATTACCGAGATTTGAGTAATTTAATACTTATATTTAAAAATATATACTAAGATTTTCGTAAATGGGAAATGAACTGGGTCATAATTGACCTTAGTCAGTATATCTCAACTGTTGATACTGGTCGCTTCAGGGCTTTAACTCAGTATCAGATACAGAGAGAGAGAGAGAAAAGAAAAGAACTTTCCCTTTGCATGAGAAAGGCTTCGATTTCGATTCCTGACGTCTCCATCTGGTTTTCAACTTTGTCGTTTGTCAAGCTTTGGCTACCTGGAAACAAATTCATAATTTGGGTGAGAGTGCCTTGTTTGATTTGAAGGTGCTAAATGGTTTGCATCGCCAATATGGATATTTCGTTGTTAGTTTCATGCTATCTCCTTTTAAAAATCTGTAGTTTATCTGTGTCCAGTATTGGCATGGGGATATAGCTCAGTGGTAGAGCATTTGCTTCGCATGCGAAAGGCCTCGGGTTCGATCTCCGATATCTCCAGTTTCTCTTCTCGACTTTTGTAACATAACCTTTCGTAGAGTATTCTTGGTTGCCCACAGAAACTTTGATTTTCTCCAAATTGATAGAAGTGTCCATGAGAATTAAGACAGTCCAATTTTGTCTGTGATATTTATTATATTTTAAAGGACTGCACTGTGTAATGGTTCAAAAGTATGTATTATCAACGTAATTGTATATATCTGTGAATAAATTCTTTATCTTTCAAAAGAAAAAAAAGTGTCCATGAGCTGTAGTAACTCTTGGCTCATAAAATTGACTGAATGATAACAGATCATGCATACAGGTAGTCATGCAACTGGGGATCAGTGGAATTGTATCTAAGCAGCTTTCTCCAACGTCATCACTCCGAGGCAACTTATTGGTGATATTCTTGGCATCTTCCTGGAGCAAACATCATCAATTATGAGTGAAACTTGCGGTCTTATCAAGATTTCATCATTATCTTTTGGCAGATTTGGGGATGTAGCTCTGTGGTAGAGCGTTCGCTTTGCATGTAAAAAGCCTCCGGTTCGATACCCGATATCTGTAGTATTATCCATTGAAGCGAAAGATTGTTGCAATGAACCCTCAACATTCCTGTTCGGCCCAGCACATGTCAGGTCCGATTATCTCCTTTCAAAAAATTTCAGGTCATTAAATAGAAGATATTTATGTAAGATATCGATCTACCTCGACAAGATTTGGATTTGACTGTTCTTTTAATATCATGGAATTATTCAACACTTAATGCTCCTAACGGCCCACAGAGGAGTAGTGATTGAGGGGAATTACACGTATAGATATCAAATATGATATTCGGCAGCCGATGATGGCCCACAGGTTTTCATTGTCTTTCATATATACTGTGTCAAATCTCAGGTAAACCCAAAACCATCAATCTCGGTCGAGTTGAAAGGGAGGAATTTGTGTTAGCTTCATGTCTCTAAGAAGTGCTTATAACTATTAAATTCGTTGCCGAATGTTCGGCACAAATCACTCAAACAAAATTGTTGATTGCTGCCATTAAAGTGATCGTAAACCCTCAAATAACGTTTCCATCAAATGAAAGATCATTGCAAACAGTGTTGGGAAATATTTATTGTAATTTTTTACGATTTTATTACACAGAGTAAACTGCAAATAAAGCATGGTATTCTATGGTGGTCTGCTGCGATCATATCTGGGTCCGGTGACGTCACACTGCCTTAATACATATATTTCAAACTTTGTATGGACTTTCCAATGCTTGATTCAAGCTTAAGGTGTGTACACTTTCAGTTTTAACACAGACTCACTGTTCCAATGTGAATGTTTCACCAAAATCTGGGGCCTCCCCACGGGGACAGAGCCGTGGCCTCGGGAGGCCTGTGAACTCTCAGAGAAGTTATGGAAATAACAGAAATTACAGCAAGGAAAACTCCATGATTGTGAATATCGGAAATGTGAGAGAAGTGTCTGACGGGAATGTAATAACGGTGGTAGAAGGTAATTGCATTTCGAAACGAAAATGAATTACCGAGATTTGAGTAATTTAATACTTATATTCAAAAATATATACTAAGATTTTCGTAAAAGGGAAATGAACTGTGTCATAATTGACCTTAGCCAGTATATCTCAACTGTTGATACTGGTCGCTTCAGGGCTTTAACTCAGTATCAGATACAGAAGAGAGAGAGAGAAAAGAAAAGAACTTTCCCTTTGCATGAGAAAGGCTTCGATTTCGATTCCTGACGTCTCCATCTGGTTTTCAACTTTGTCGTTTGTCAAGCTTTGGCTACCTGGAAACAAATTCACTTAATTTGGGTGAGAGTGCCTTGTTTGATTTGAAGGTGCTAAACGGTTTGCATCGCCAATAAGAATATTTCGTTGTTAATTTCATGCTATCGTCTTTTAAAAATATAGTTTATCTGTGTCCAGTATTAGCATGGGGATATAGCTCAGTGGTAGAGCGTTTGCTTCGCATGTGAAAGGCCTCGGGTTCGATCCCCGATATCTCCAGTTTCTTTTCTCGACTTTTGTAACGTAACCTTTCGTAGATGTTCTTTGTTGCCCACAGAAACTTTGATTTTCTCCAAATTGATAGAAGTATCCATGAGCTGTAGTAACTCTTGGCTGCTAAAATTGACTGAATGATAACAGATCATGCATACAGGTAGTCATGCAACTGGGGATCAGTGGAATTGTATCTAAGCAGCTTTCTCCAACGTAATCACTCCGAGGTCACTTATTGGTGATATTATTGGCATCGTCCTGGAGCAAACATCATCAATTATGAGTGAGACTTGCTGTCTTAACAAGATTTCATCAGTATCTTTTGGCAGATTTGGGGATGTAGCTCAGTGGTAGATCGTTCGCTTTGCATTTTAAAAGCCTCGGGTTCGATAACCGAAATCTGCAGTATTATCCATTGAAGCCAAAGATTGTTGCAATAAACTCTCAACATTCCTGTTCGGCCCAGCACATGTCAGGTCCGATCATCCCCCTTCAAAAAATTTCAGGTCATTAAATAGAAGATATTTATGTAAGATATCGAAACTATCTCGATACGTTTTGGATTTGACTGTTCGTTTAATATCATGGAATTATTCAACACTTGATGCTCCTAACGGCCCACAGAGGAGTAGTGATCGAGGGGAGTTACACGTATAGAGATCGAATATGATATTCGCCAGCCGATGATGGCCTTCCCCTTCACAGGTTTTCATTGTCTTTCATATATACTGTGTCAAATCTCAGGTAAACCCAAAACCATCAATCTCGGTCGAGTTGAAAGGGAGGAATTTGTGTTACCTTCATGTCTCTAAGAAGCGCTTATAACTATTAAATTCGTTGCCGAATGTTCGGCACAAATCACCCAAACAAAATTGTTGATTGCTCCCATTGAAATGATCGTAAACCCTCAAATAAAGTTTCCATCAAATGAAAGACCATTGCAAACAATGCTGGAAAATATTTATTGTAATTTTTTACGATTTTATTACACAGAGTAAACTGCAAATAAAGCATGGTATTCTATGGTGGTCTGCTGCGATCATATCTAGGTTCGGTGACGTCACACTGCCTTAATATATATATTTCAAACTTTGTATGGACTTTCCAATGCTTGATTCAAGCTTAAGGTGTGTACACTTTGAGTTTTAACACAGACTCACTGTTCCAATGTGAATGTTTGACCAAAATCTGGGGCCTCCCCACCGGGACAGAGCCATGGCCTCGGGAGGCCTGTGAACTCTCAGAGAAGTTATGGAAATAACAGAAATTACAGCAAGGAAAATTCCATGATTGTGAATATCGGAAATGTGAGAGAAGTGTCTGACGGGGATGTGATAACGGTGGTAGAAGGTAATTGCATTTCGAAACGAAAATGAATTACCGAGATTTGAGTAATTTAATACTTATATTCAAAAATATATACTAAGATTTTCGCAAATGGGAAGTGATCTGTGTCTTAATTGACCTTAGTCAGAAAAGAAAAGAACTTTGGCTTTGCATGAGAAAGGCTTCGATTTCGATTCCTGACGTCTCCATCTGGTTTTCGACTTTGGCTTTTGTCCAGCTTTGGCTACCTGGAAACAAATTCATAATTTGGGTGAGAGTGCCTTGTTTGACTTGAAGGTGCTAAACGGTTTGCATCGCCAATAAGTATATTTCGTTGTTAATTTCATGCTATCGTCTTTTAAAAATATAGTTTATCTGTGTCCAGTATTAGCATGGGGATATGGCTCAGTGGTAGAGCGTTTGCTTCGCATGTGAAAGGCCTCGGGTTCGATCCCCGATATCTCCAGTTTCTTTTCTCGACTTTTGTAACGTAACCTTTCGTAGAGTGTTCTTGGTTGCCCACTGAAACTTTGATTTTCGAATGGGTGAGCGGACCTTTAAGAAATGCTGGTGCGTGAATAATGTCTTTGCTAACATTTCAAACAGTAAATTGCATTACCTCTTGTGAATAATTAACAGTCAAATCCATATCTGTGATACTTCTTTTAACCCGGATTGTGACTGATTGTATTGTATATACCTATTTTTGAATAAATTATTTTCATTTCAAGAGAAAAAAACAACTTTGATTTTCTCCAAATTGATAGAAGTGTCCATGAGCTGTAGTAACGCTTGGCTGCTAAAATTGACTGAATGATAACAGATCATGCATACAGGTATAGTCATGCAACTGGGGATCAGTGGAATTGTATCTAAGCAGCTTTCTCCAACGTAATCACTCCGAGGCCACTTATTGGTGATATTCTTGGCATCGTCCTGGAGCAAACTTCATCAATTATGAGTGAGACTTGCTGTCTTATCAAGATTTCATCAGTATCTTTTGGCAGATTTGGGGATGTAGCTCAGTGGTAGATCGTTCGCTTTGCATTTTAAAAGCCTCGGGTTCGATAACCGACATCGGCAGTATTATCCCTTGAAGCCAAAGATATAAACTCTCAATATTCCTGTTCGGCCCAGCACATGTCAGGTCCGATCATCTCCTTTCAAAAATTTTCAGGTCATTAAATAGAAGATATTTATGTAAGATATCAATCTATCTCGATACGTTTTGGATCTGACTGTTCTTTTAATATCATGGAATTATTCAACACTTAATGCTCCTAACGGCCCACAGAGGAGTAGTGATTGAGGGGAGTTACACGTATAGAGATCGAATATGATATTCGACAGCCGATGATGGCCTTCCCCTTCACAGGTTTTCATTGTCTTTCATATATACTGTGTCAAATCTCAGGTAAACCCAAAACCATCAATCTCGGTCGAGTTGAAAGGGAGGAATTTGGGTTACCTTCATGTCTCTAAGAAGTGCTTATAACTATTAAATTCTTTGCCGAATGTTCGGCACAAATCATCCAAACAAAATTGTTGATTGCTCCTATTAAAGTGATCGTAAACCCTCAAATAAAGCTTCCATCAAATGAAAGACCATTGCAAACAATGTTAGGAAATATTTATTGTATTGTTTTATTACACAGAGTAAACTGCAAATAAAGCATGGTATTCTATGGTGATCTGCTGCGATCATATCTAGGTTCGGTGACGTCACACTGCCTTAATATATATATATTTCAAACTTTGTATGGACTTTCCAATGCTTGATTCAAGCTTAAGGTGTGTACACTTTGAGTTTTAACACAGACTCACTGTTCCAATGTGAATGTTTCACCAAAATCTGGGGCCTCCCCACGGGGACAGGGAGCCGTGGCCTCGGGAGGCCTGTGAACTCTCAGAGAAGTTATGGAAATAACAGAAATTACAGCAAGGAAAATTCCATGATTGTGAATGTCGGGCATGTGAGAGAAGTGTCTGACGGGGATGTGATAACGGTGGTAGAAGGTAATTGCATTTCGAAACGAAAATGAATTACCGAGATTTGAGTAATTTAATACTTATATTCAAAAATATATACTAAGATTTTCGCAAATGGGAAATGAACTGTGTCTTAATTGACCTTAGTCAGAAAAGAAAAGAACTTTCGCTTTGCATGAGAAAGGCTTCGATTTCCATTCCTGACGTCTCCATCTGGTTTTCGACTTTGTCTTTTGTCAAGCTTTGGCTACCTGGAAACAAATTCATAATTTGGGTGAGAGTGCCTTGTTTGACTTGAAGGTGCTAAACGGTTTGCATCGCCAATAAGAATATTTCGTTGTTAATTTCATGCTATCGTCTTTTAAAAATATAGTTTATCTGTGTCCAGTATTAGCATGGGGATATAGCTCAGTGGTAGAGCGTTTGCTTCGCATGTGAAAGGCCTCGGGTTCGATCCCCGATATCTCCAGTTTCTTTTCTCGACTTTTGTAACGTAACCTTTCGTAGATGTTCTTTGTTGCCCACAGAAACTTTGATTTTCTCCAAATTGATAGAACTGTCCATGAGCTGTAGTAACTCTTGGCTTGGGAGTTTAGTTTGGATCTCAGAGTGTGAAGACGTATGTCTGTTTGCTCCGATCTTACAACAACAACTATATTATCGCCACTTTGGACTTTATCTTGATTTGAGAGATTACTGGTTGAGCTGAGAGTTTCAGTGGACAGAGTCTAGCCCACGGGGGCTTGTGTTCGTTTGTTTCCTAGTTGATTTTGTGAAATGTCGAAACCGATTGTATACAACCCGGCTGTTAAGCCGACCCGTACGCTGTCTGTGGTGTTCACAGCAAATGACAACGGCGTGTTTTCCAAGACGATGCAGCGAGAATTTGTACCTTTTCTGTCAACAGTGATCGATATCAAGAAGGACCTGGTATGTTTTCAGAAAAACTATTATAAGAAGTGTTTCTATTTGCGGGTGAATTCAGAGGGGGCGCACAACGCTCTGTTATTGAAATCGGAATTTCAACTAGGAGACTCTGTTTGGAATGTTACCGCTGCAAGTTCTGTGTACATGAATGTTACTGTTCATTGGGCCCCGGACGAGATGGAAGACGAGATGATCAAATCCGCATTGAAACCATACGGTGAGTGTTTGGGGGTTAAAAAGCCTTTGCTGATTGGGGCCGGCCTACCAAACGTTCGTACTGGAATACGTATATATCGATTTCGATGCAAGAAAGAACGCTATGTCCCCAATTTTATTAAGTTCGATGAAGACCTGGTTATGTTCGCATATCCGGGCCAGGTATCTGTGTGCAAGAAATGTGGACAAGCGCAACATACGTCTTACGAATGTTGTGCGAAATGGTGCGTGAACTGTGATGGATTTTCACCCCATGGAGACCCCCACACTGAAAAAAACTGCCCTGAAAACTGTAAAATGTGCGGTTCTTGCCAACATAACATTACCGAGTGCTCGTCCCGATCTTTTTCGTATGCTTCCCGTGTTAAAGGCTGGAGCGGACGAAATACTAACAACTTGAATGTACCTGGTCCACTCCCAAACGTGGACGTGGACGGGGACATTGATGTGGAGAATAACGATGACAGCGAAAGTAGTGTATGTATGGAACGGAGAGAATTTGATTCGGATGGAAATGAAGTGCGCAGCGATGAGGACGAGATGTATGAAGATGAAGATGTAGGTGATTCGCTTCAACCAGATGATGTCGGTGTAAATGAAATTGTGGTTGTCGCTGAAAATCACATTGTGGAGAGTCCAGCCGAGACATGCAGCGATTCGAAGCGGCAAAGGATTTCCGAACATCGAGATGATCAAGTACCAACCAAAGAAGTGATTGGAGACAATAATGTTTGTGAGGGGGTCATGTGTGTGGACCCTCATACAGAAATTGTTCCCATGCAGTCGAGTCAGTCTGGCGGGGAAATAGACTCAACAAGCCAGCATGAAACAATAAGTGACTTTGAAAAAACAATGACCCCCACTCCTGGCGCAGTGGACAATTCATTGTTGGACTACCGCAAGCAGGCTTCACTTGTGAGGAAAACAAAGAACAGACGGGGGAAAGGCAGAGCTAAATGAACTGTGTTCACATAATCAAACACAATGTATACTCTACATACTTTCTTTATCTTTCTCTTAATGACTGTTTTTAGAGTTGCTAGCTTGAATACTAATGGGTTAGTAGTATACAAGGAGTCTTTGAAGCCACTAGCCTCTCACTGCGCATGCGCAGAACTTGTATTGACGTCATAAGTGTAGATGTGCGCATGCGTGATGGATGTGTGGTGGGAGGTGGGTACAAGATGGCGGCCTGTGTGGATGTGTGGTGGGAGGTGGGTACAAGATGGCGGCCTGTTTTTATGGTGGTGGGAGGTGGGTAGCCGCCATCTTGTACCCACCTCCCACCACCATTTGGAGGGTGGTGGGAGGTGGGTGCCGCCATTTTGTACCCACCTCCCACCACATTGGATGGTGGTGGGAGGTGGGTACAAGATATTGGCCGCCATTTTGTACCCACCTCCCACCACATTGGATGGTGGTGGGAGGTGGGTACAAGATATTGGCCGCCATTTTGTACCCACCTCCCTTCATAAGTGTGGATGTGCGCATGCGTGATGGATGTGTGGTGGGAGGTGGGTACAAGATGGCGGCCTGTGTGGATGTGTGGTGGGAGGTGGGTACAAGATGGCGGCCAGGTTTTATGGTGGTGGGAGGTGGGTAGCCGCCATCTTGTACCCACCTCCCACCACCATTTGGATGGTGGTGGGAGGTGGGTATCCGCCATTTTGTACCCACCTCCCACCACCATTTGGATGGGATGGTGGTGGGAGGTGGGTACAAGATGGCGGCCATTGGTGCTGGGTACAAGATGGCGGCTTGTGTGAGTGAGTGCAAGAATGTATTCATCCGCGGTCATGTCTACGAAAAGACACGGACTTTACCGAAGATACACGGACTTTAACGAAAAGACACGGACGTACACGAAAAGACGCGAAGGTGAACGCCATTGTGGGAAACCTCCCACAGACAGGTCAGTACATGCATTTCTATGTTGTTCACGCATAATAAAAGGATTGATCTGTAATCTGTGTTGTTGTTGTTGCTCCCTTTTTTTGGACTAACCCATCAGAATAGTACGTATCACGGACTACACCCGTAGAGCTACATCTGGTCTATAAAACACGTCCCTCTGGATCCCACACCTTCATTTCTACAGAGCCATGGCGGAGATCCAGCCCCATGCGACTCGCATTTTACAGTATGCCACCGTGGTGAATTCGTTCACGGGTTACCGAGCAGTGGTCCGGTCCATGTTTGCAGATGGCGACGACAACGAGGGACGACGCCAGATCCTGAACGAGTTCACAGAAGCGGTCCTCCACAGAGTGCACTCGATGGAGAGGCGTGCCATCACTCACCACTACTGGACTATGACAGCCATCCTTGATGCTCGCGCTATGGACCAGGAGCGCTCACGCCGGAACCAGCGCCGGCTGGTTGGCCTCATACTAGTCTGTGCCCTATTCACCCTGGCGCTGTGGTATTGACACTTTAAATACGAGGGATGAGACAGAGTGTGTGTCATTCTCCCTTCGACATTTAGAGCAAGCATGTCAACTTATCTACGAGCCATCCTGCCTCTTACACCCAGTGTGGGGTTATACGTCTATCAAGATAAAGTCATCCTCGTGAAAGACGATGAAGCTATTTACTGGGCGCCCGCTGAGATGCTATGAATACGGTGACGCTACAGCGTGATGGCTGGACTAAATTTAAACGGGTGTTGAGCGGTGAGTTGGACGGAGACCTCATCCACCTGGACAATGCCATCTACGTATATTCCGTACCTCCCGTCCACATACGCCTGGGCCGCTACCAAGAGCCTACGCGAAGTATCCTCCTAAGCCCCTCTGTGTGGTCAGCCTTGGAGAAAGTAGTGCCTATTGTGGATCAGTTGTTTACACCGGACGACCGATCACCCGACCAATTGGCGTGGGTTCGTGCTATGGAAGACGCGGCGGCTGAACCCCATGAACAACTACATGAACCCGACGACGATGCCATTGATTACCCCGCTAGACTCAGTCAGCCCAATGACATGACCACCTGATCCTTTGATCTCACGGGGTTCTCCCTATAAATACGAGAGACAGTGAAATCTGATACCATTCACGTACTGACCATGACGGAGCATATAGTACTGGCGTATTTCAGCTTGACCCCCGAGGTTTTCCTGCACGTGTATGCGGATAAGGTCGATATCATGGAGGAGGTGGTGGGAGACACGGACCCTACACAACCGTGCCCGGCTCACATTCGTCTGTCCCGGGAGGGCTGGACCAAATTCAAACGGGTGTTGTCTGGTGAACTGGACGGCGACCTCATCCACTTGTGTCACGATGTGTACATCCGACGCGGCCCTTTCTTTGCTCAATTGGCTCGGCTAGATGGAGGTACAGTGCATTTTACCCTTCACCCTGATCTATGGTCTGCATTGGAAGATGCCGTGGTGGATGTGGATGAAGTGCTTATCAAGCGGTCATCAGACGAGTTGGACTGGTCATTTACCATGGCCACTGTGGAAGTCCACGAAGAAAATCAGAAAGAAACTCCGGCCCAAGATATACCCGTTATAAATAAACGATAGAGCCAGGGTCCATCATCATTTTGTCACCATGAAGCGCTGGGAGAAGGTGTTGGATAACTTATACTACAGTCCCGACAGTCCGGCGGCCTATAGTGCATTGTCGGCTCTCTATCGAGCGGCCAAACCCCAGGGGATACAACGTGCCCAAGTCCGAGATTGGTTAAGAAGACAAGACACCTATACCTTACATCGATCTGTCCGTCGCCATTTTCTACGGAACCGGGTCATCGTGGGAGGAATAGATGCCCAGTGGCAAGCGGATTTGGTCGATATGAGCGCCTTTGCCAAACACAACGATGAGAATCGGTATATCTTGACGTGCATCGATATCCTATCCAAGTATGCGTGGGTGGTACCCATCCGGACGAAAACGGGGGCAAATCTCATAGCGGCGTTCAAAGACATCTTCAATTACAAGCGTCTAGTCCGTCATTCATAATCCAGCCGTCGTCCATTAGAGAATATCCGCGTCCATAATCCAAAGACCGGGCGCAAACCTTTGTATTTGCAAACCGACGAAGGCACGGAATTCCTCAACAGACCGTTCCAAGCCTTTCTCAAGAAACAGAAGGTGTTTTTCTTCCATACGTACAACGAGACCAAGGCTTCCGTGGTGGAGAGGTTCAACAGGACATTCAAAGGCCGCATGTATAAATATTTCACCTATAAGAATACAAGGCGGTACATCGATGTTCTCCCGAAACTGGTGAGGGGTTACAATCGAGCCTATCATCGAAGTATAGAGAGAGCCCCCATTACCGTGACCCAACGCAATGAAGCCCAAGTCCGGCGTGTCTTGTACCCCAGGCCATCGCAGCGAACGACGAAGGCGGTGTACAAGGTCGGGGACCCTGTACGGATCAGTAAAGTCAAGGGCAAGTTCGAGAAAAGTTACTTGCCCAACTGGAGCGATGAGCACTTCCTGATTAAACGGCGCCTACCCCGACAGCGGCGAGTCTATGAACTGGAAGATCTCCAAGGGGAAACGTTGCTGGGGACGTTTTACGACACGGAATTACAGCCTGTTGTAAAAACACAGCAAGACTACTACACGGTGGAGCAGATTTTGAAAACGGAACGTCGACGTGGCAAACTGTTTCATTTCGTAAAATGGCAAGGCTGGCCCAGTTCCTTCAATTCCTGGGTCGCTGCCAACCAGGTGAAACGACTATAAAGCCAGACACCACTGCCGTCCTCCTTCATTCCACGTCCGACCACAGTGCTATGGACCAACAGCAGCTGCCTCCGAAGACAGCGTCTCGCAAAACGCGCAAAGCGCAAGTGGTCTTTGGGGTGCTATTGCTAACCCTGCTGAGTGTGTTGTACGGAGGTGTGTTTTACGACGTAGCCTATGTCAGTACGTTACTTAACCAACTGAGAACACCAGCCATCAGTGAAACGGGTCTACAGAGAGCACCAGTCGTATCGAGCCCAGTCACCACCACCACCACACCCCGCGTACAAGCCACGTCGAGCTCTACACTTACACCAAGTACACCTACTACGTCTCAAGACCCACCGGATTTCATCCCTCACAGTGAACCGACCACCCACGTTGTACCCACCCCCAGCACCATCTCTGAACGTGAACAGACAACGACGACCGACGTTGTACCCACCACCACTCCAGTTCACTCGTACGAAATTTACAAGAGCGGGTTACCACGACAACGGATACACCTCGAACCATGGACCCTGGGTGGCAGCATCCCTTCACTTGCGTCATCGCAGGACCGACGGGATCCGGCAAAACGCACTTTCGTCAGGAAGCTCCTTCAACACGCCGACAGCATGATCACTCCACCCATTGCCAGAGTCGTGTGGTGTTACGGAGAATGGCAGGAAGCGTATGCAGCAATGCCCCACATCACGTTCGTGGAAGGCCTACCCAACCTGGCCGATTTGGAACCCGACACCTTGGTGGTTCTGGATGATCTCATGGCGGAGACGGATGCACGGGTCACCCAACTCTTTACCAAAGGCAGCCATCATCGACGGCTCAGCATCATCTACATTGTGCAGAATCTGTTCAGTAAAAACAAAGAACATCGGAATATCAGCTTAAATGCCCACTACCTGGTGGTCTTCAAAAACCCGAGAGATACCACTCAACTGCTGCACCTGGCGAGACAGATGTATCCCGGCCGCACACCGTTTGCGTTGGAAGCCTTCAAAGATGCCACAACCCCTCAGCACGGGTATATGCTCTTCGACCTCAAGCAAGCCACCCCCGACCACCTTCGACTACGGACCGGCATCTTTCCCGGAGAGACCCACCACGTGTACATGCAAAAATAATGTAAACACACCCACAGTGGCGCCCCCAGCTGGGGTCTGTGTGTTTGATGATGGGGAATAATAAAAAGAATGAATACCACAGCAGGGTTGACTTTGTCTGTGAGGTGGATAAAAAGGGCAGAGTTGTGGGTTCTAGCATTAGTTGTACAGGATGTCTGCGCGAGTACGGAAGCACGCTCCCACGCTCCGTGTATTGAAGACGGCCCCACCCGAGTTAGTCCGAACCATTGTACGCGGTGCGGACCCTGACCTTGTACGCTGTCTGTGCGAGATCGGGTACAACCTGTTAAAAGGCAACGTACCACTGACTCCGGCTCAGAAGACCAAGTTGGCCAAGCATAAGACAGGTCTCCGAACCCTAGTCCACAAGCGGGTCCCTCAAACACAAAAGAAAAAGGTGTTACAGAAAGGCGGCTTTCTCGGGGCCATCTTAGCACCGTTGGCCGCTTCCGTGTTGGGTCCAGTATTGGGTGGACTCTTCGGCCGACAATGAACCACACGAAAAAAATGGTCCTCGTCGAACCACGGTTCCTGCAAAACCTCCAATCACCCTACCCTGTCCCACCTACGGTGAAGACCATAAACAGCCTCGATGGAGAGATGCAACAGATCTTACAGAGACCGGGGTTAAGCGACAGTGAGAAAGTACAACGGTACAATGAGACGCTTCAACGGTACATGACGTTCATGGACCAATACAAAACCCTGTCTACCCCAGCAACAGCACCACCACCACCACCACCACCACCACCACCACGTGACAGACCGCTGACCTCAGCACCGTTCCAACAGCCGGGTGAGGTAGCCCCCACAGCCCCACAGTGGGTGGAAGACGAAGTGCTGAAGAGTGTACCTGCCTCGTTCAAGAAACAAGCTGGCCTGGTATTACAACGGATGAAACAGAATCCTAACATGACTTGGAATGATAAAGGCGAACTCCTGGTACAGAATCAGGTGGTCCCCGGCACCCACATGACGGATTTAGTGAATGATCTGATGCGTCAACGCAGATCGCACACCGATCCTCGAGGATGGGAGGTCTTCGCTCAAGGCTTGAAAGACATGCATGTACCACAGGAATTGGTGGGGAACCCCCACCGCTGGGCCTTTATGCAGCAAACCCAGCAATCGCCGAGTCGTGCACCACGACTCTCACCACAACCTTCTTGGGAAGCCGACTGGGAACCGGAGTCACCCCCCAAAACTCCACCACCATCACAACGGGCACCTTCTTTTCAGACCTTTAAAAAACCACCCTCGATCAGGACACCCCACATCTCCAGAGCCGTGACACGTAGCAAGTCAACGCGACGAACACGACGCCGGACACAACCGCCCAAGGCCTGGAAGACCTATTAAAACCAACAGCAGCAGCAGGACAGCTCAGTCGCCATGTTTTACCTGACCCTACCCAGTAACAGTTCGCTGGATGTGTTTCCTGACAACACCGTGGCCAAGTACGTCACCCAGTTACCGCAACCGTTACATTTACCTGGCCGGTGGGAATGCGGCCTCGTGGATATCCAATACCCTTACTCGTGGTACAACGTGCGAGCCAATGAAGTGTGGTACGAGGTGACCTACGAAGGCAAAAACACCCGACTCACCCTGCCCGAAGGCCAATACGATACCCCCAAAGAGTTCATGGGTGGGCTGTCAAGACTGATGCATTATAAGGCGCTACGGGGGTGACGAATACTTCAAGACCCATCAAAGCCTATCCCTTCAAGAATCACGTGGACTTCGATTACAACGCACACAACGACAAGGCACAGCTTATCGTCTCCGGCAAGGCGAGTGTCGTACTGAGTGCTATCCTACAGCAAATGCTGGGTTTCGATCTAAAGACGTTCGCTGGTCCCACCGAACACCATGGCGAGATGCCGATGGATATGAAGTCGGGTATGTACGGACTCTACGTCTACTCGGACGTGGTGGACAACCACATCGTGGGCGATATCAACACACCTCTGTTACGGGTGGTCCCCATTAAAAATAAGTATGGAGGTCAAGTCACCCACAGTTTCACCCACATGCTCTACTTGCCCGTACGACAAACTGACATCAACACGATCACGGTGGATATAAGAGATGACACGGGACGACCGGTGGCATTCGAACGAGGAAAAGTGGTGCTGACACTTCATTTTCGACAAGCACGTGCTCCCCACTTTGCATAATGAAAGTACCTTACGAGTGCGATGCACGCAGCTATGCCGACTATTATGCCCAACAGGCCGGGGGTGGCTTTCCGGTATTTAGCGGTGCACGCATGCAACGAGGACATGGTCTGGGGAACATACTCGGCAGCATTGTGAAAACGTTCCTGCCCTTGGTGACGCGTGGGGTGAAAGCAATCGGCAAACAAGCGGTACGCAGTGGACTGCAAGTGGCCGGTGATGTCTTGGGGGGTACGGCACCCAAAGAATCCTTGAAACGGCGGGCCAAAGAAGCGGGAGGCGTCTTGGTGGCCAAAGCACAACGCACCGTAGGGAATAAAAGAGCTGCCCCACCGAGACCACGCACCAGTCGACGACCGACCCAGCGACGACGCACATCCAGAAGACAAAGGATATCTTTTCTTAAAACATGTCCTTAATCCACGCCGAGTCCTGCCCCTCCACCAACAGTGAATTTGATTTGTGGACCGTGCCGCCCACACAAACCAGTGTCGAACAAGGATTATGGGTGGAGCATCTCCCGCTCTCCAGCATCAACGAAACCGGGCCCATCGAGTTCACCATCAGTAATGCGGATACGGCCTATGTGGATTTAGCCCATACCTACTTGTATGTGAAAGCCAAGGTGGTCAATGGAGCTGGCACCAGAATCGCTGACCAAGCAACGGTGGGCCCGACGAATCTCTGGCTGCACTCGATGTTTCAGCAGGTGGATATTTTTCTCAGCGACAAACTCATCAGTGACTCCACCAACACGTACCCCTATCGAGCCTACATCGAGACACTGTTGTCGTATGGCCGAGAGGCTAAAAAATCTCAGCTGACAACCGCTTTATTCTACAGGGACACGGCCGAGCACATGGACACGGCGGACAATGGGGGATATAACAAACGGAAGGCTTTCACTGCGAACAGTGCCTCGGTGGATATGATGGGTCGACTGCATGCAGACATGTTCATGCAAGACCGGTACCTCTTGAACAAGATCCCCATCAAAATCCGACTGATACGGGCGCCTCCGACCTTCGCCTTGATGGCCACTAACGTAGAGGGGCATGCAGCGGACTATAAGATTGTCATCCAAGACGCAGTCCTGTATGTCCGAAAAGTGAAACCGAATCCAGCCGTTCAATTGGGACACATGAAAGCCTTGGAAACAAAACCAGCCCAGTACCCTATCCGACGTGTACAAACCAAAGTGTTCTCTGTGCCTGCTGGAAATATGGGCGCCAACAAAGAAAACCTGTTCCTGGGGGAACTACCCAAGCGATTGATCCTGGCCTGTGTGGAAAATACCAGTTTCAGCGGAGCCTACCCAGAGAATCCGTTTGACTTTCAACATTTCGGCATCAATTTTGTGGCCCTGCATGTGGATGGACAACAGGTGCCAGCCACGGCCTTAACACCGAACTTTGGGCGGAGGAATTTCATTCGAGCCTATCAGAGCCTGTTTACAGCCACCGGTCAAATCAACCAGGACGAAGGGAATATGATCAGTCGGGAGGACTACGCGAACGGATACATGTTGTTCTGTTTCGATCTGACCCCCACCTTAGAGAACGACCATCAGCTGGCCCTGGCCAAGCAAGGCAACTTACGGTTGGAAATCCACTTTGCACGAGCCCTGGCGACCACCGTCAATGTGATCTGCTACGCCGAGTTTGACAACATCATTCAAGTGGACAAGGCGCGCAACGTCCTGTGTGACTTCTCCACCTAAAATGGATACAGACCAGATAACCACCGTGCTGGAGAATGACCCAGAGACACGTAGGGTCTTTCAAGGGGTGTTCGCCCGAGATGTGTTTCCATTAGACCGTATGTATCCGGCTGCTTACGTTCTCAACACGGATCCGATGGATCGACCCGGTGAACACTGGGTGGCCGTGTACTTGACAGAACAGCAGGGCGAATACTTTGACCCGTACGGTCTGCCACCCCTCCATCCCGATTTAACAGACTTCATGGATCAAGGCACAGAGACGTGGTGTTGGAACAGTCAAACGTTGCAAAGCCTGACCAGTGGCGTGTGCGGACAATATTGCTTGTTTTACCTGTACCATCGATGCCGGGGAAGACCCTTATCTACCATCGTACAGATGTTTGACGAGTACCCCCAGGCCGAGGACCGCGATGTACTCGTCTATGACTGGGCCGCCCATCATTTCAATGTACAAGCCCCGTTCTGGGCTTAAGTTAATGACAAGCCCCTTGTTCTGGGCTTAAGTTTACAAGCCCCTTGTTCTGGGCTTCAATGTACAAGCCCCTTGTTCTGGGCTTCAGTTAATTACAAGCCCCTTGTTCTGGGCTTGGGCTTCTTGAGTTTTCACGTGGTTGTTCTCACGTTGTTGTTGTTCACTGAATAAAAAAAAATGAGATCTCACCAAAAACCCCTGTCTTGTGTGTTTTATTCCTAATGCATCAATGCCCAATGTGGAGATTCAGTCAAACTGAAATCAGTGGTGTAGGATGGGGCCAAAATGTAACCCATCAAGTTTAGAATGCAAGAGCACTATAGTAAAAAATAGAGAGCCAATGAAATCAGCCTACAGACCAAGTACGTGTTTTTGGTCTAGGTTTGGAGCGGGCATTTCATTGAGGTACGTGTATACGGTGAGTGAAAAGACTCGTCCAACACGTATAGATTATGTTGATGACTATAAGTTCTAGGTAACCCATCAAGGTTAGAATGCAAGAGCACTATAGTAAAAAATAGAGAGCCAATGAAATCAGCCTACAGACCAAGTACGTGTTTTTGGTCTAGGTTTGGAGCGGGCATTTCATTGAGGTACGTGTATACGGTGAGTGAAAAGACTCGTCCAACACGTATAGATTATGTTGATGACTATAAGTTCTAGGTAACCCATCAAGGTTAGAATGCAAGAGCACTATAGTAAAAATAGAGAGCCAATGAAATCAGCCTACAGACCAAGTACGTGTCTTTGGTCTAGGTTTGGAGCGGGCATTTCATTGAGGTACGTGTATACGGTGAGTGAAGAGACTCGTCCAACACGTATAGATTATGACTATAAGTTCTATGAGCATAATGCATGAAAGTGGCTTTGAACACCGGGTGTACATCCGGGTGTACAAGAACCCAGATGTAGGCGCGGACGTCAGCGAAAGCACACCGTGAGTACCCCAATTCGATTGGCTGATTGTTCGACCGCTGATTGGTTCTTTTTCTCGACCGCTGATTGGCTCTTTTTCTCGACCGCTGATTGGTCCAAATGGAACTGCCCATCTTTCCCAGGTTCATCTAGAATCCCCTTTTTTGTGCTCAAGCTCTGACTATAGCGATGCCGCAACATTGTCTCATTGGACATTGGACCGTCTGACCTGGAGGTGACCCTTTGACCTTTTGACCCGCGTCCGCGCGCGCGCACTGCCGGGGATGACGCGGGATGATGCGCGCGCGCGCGCTGCGGGGCGCTGGGGCGGGGCGGGAAAACACCCCGGCGGTTGAACATTGGAACTCTTGTGGGTTTGGAGGATGAACATACGGACGTCTAAGGGAAAAAATTGGAACTCTTCTATGTTTGGAGGTAGTTTTTAGTGAAAACCCGGAAGTGACGTGACAACCCACGTGACCTGCGTATATACTCCTGTAAAATAGAGCCGATTTTATTTCTTTGGAAGGGGCAAGGTCAATAGGACTTGCGCTTTTTATGCTACTAAACTGTGAAGTAGATTACATCTTACATAGGCCTTAAGGCCGTGATATGCATATGAAGTATTCTGGGGCATGGTCAGTACTTTCCAATTTTCCCTTCGTCTACTACTCGCCGATTTTTTTTGATTTTTTTTATTATTATTTATTTATTTATTTATTTATTTATTTCCTCGAGAGCTTTAAAATAAGACCTCACTCTACCCAATCGGGCCACTAGTGCTCCACCTAGACTCCAACATGTCCACCCCGTATGGATTTATACATACTAATATCCCAGTATATGAGTGTATATGGGTCTATATGGATCTATATACAAGCCTACCCGGTACTTTCATAGTTTTTTCCATCGTATTCTACATGATCAACCTCATAGCTCATAGTAAAAGCCATAAAAAAAACCGACCACCCCTATACCCATACAGGCCAAATATAGCGGACATCATCTTCGCCTGGGAATTGGTCTAGTCCGAGTTGTCTCCCTTGCACCAAAGCGTATAGATGGCGCTGTGGTTTGAACGACGTTATTATCCGGGCAAATTGACCTTGAGCAGCCATTTTGTTACAATTTTCTTGCTGTTTTACCGCGCCCCGGGTAGGCATACGGAGGACGATTTCACTGATCATTGTGTTGTTTTCTGAGCTGGGGAACATTCTCTGTCGCAGTTTATAACGGAACTTTCTTCCTTTCGGTGTCCGCTGAGATCAATAATGTGACGAAACTCTGCATCATTCATCGCCTGCATGTATACCCGTCACACGTGGACTGTAATCGAGGGAGTGTGCTGTGTTGTGTTCGAGCGGACGCATAAATTTGTGTGATATCAGACAGGAAACGTGAAAATTGATATTCTTTCACAGATTTCGAAGTGTATACAGTTCTGGTGAGCTGAACGCAGCCTTTATGAGCAGCGATTGAACGATGATGTAGGCCACCGAACAGGTTTTGTGGAATCAACATTCTGTAACACTCCCCCCTCCCCCCTTGACTGAAGGAATTTTATCGGACATCTGCAGTACGGAACGCTATTTGTTGCATACATTCGCTTATCGTGGCAGTCCGTATAATTTGTCAATTTTTGTGTTTGGTTTCGTGAGAGAGGACGACATTGGTTTTCATCAGTGCAAAACTCCCGCCCCCCGACCCGCACCACAACAGTGAAAGCTGGTGGATGAAATTCTACTCCACGGGAACGGTAACGAATGAATGGAATATCTTACCAAACTCTCAGGTAGGATGTGGGTTTCAGGAGTTCACCGGGTGTGACAATTTCTTTATAATGATTTGTGATAAAAGCGGGTAAAACCTAATGTCAAAATCTCGTTGAAGGTCACGGAGATGTCGATTTATTGCTGATCAGCTGATTTCCAGAACAGACAGACATTATCTCGGCTCTTTTCTCTTCGAAATTCTTGTAATTTTCTCAATACAAATAAATATTTGCGCCGGGCTTAACACCAGGAAGAGCCAGGAAACATGTGTGTATGTGCCGTTGGCCGAAATCATTTCATCCACGTGGTATACTGAACACCGGATTTACCGATGGAAATATCTGT
Source organism: Hanleya hanleyi (assembly GCA_036873755.1). Taxonomy (NCBI): domain Eukaryota; kingdom Metazoa; phylum Mollusca; class Polyplacophora; order Lepidopleurida; family Hanleyidae; genus Hanleya; species Hanleya hanleyi. The sequence goes on along the minus strand of JAVTVY010037938.1, from coordinate 98,282 downwards.
GAATTTCGAAAAAATATATATGGAAATGAGATTGGTGGTGATACCCATATTTTTTTAGCATACGAATGCATCGTGATGAAGGCTTCATGGTGTGTTATACCCACCTAGGAAAAAAAACAGCCCCAGATCATCTGGACTAAACTCTTTTATCAGGTAAGCTAGACTTTAGTACTATACTTGCGTTGAAACCCATGCAGACAACCTATTCAAATTTCAATGCATTGGCAACATAGCGTCGCACGAAATATACGCGCCCCTGTTGACCAGGATTTTTTTATACTCCCACAACAACAGACAATTTGAAGACAATTTTCTAGCGGGGTGTTTTCTTGAACATAATTGCTGTAATATACTCTTCTTTTTGTGGACGCTAAATATAGGGGAGAAAATGGCAACATTGTGACCAAACCATAACAGTTGACAGCTGTAAAAATAGATACCGTGGCATAAATTAGAGAGAGCATTTCAGTACACCTCAAAAAAATGAAACCTGGACGGGTATCCTTCATCTCGAGGGGACGCAAGTTCGATTCTTGCTTTCATTATGTGAGTATGTGTTGGACATGTGATCTTTAAATTTTATTATCATCAATACACCTAAACGGTATAGTTCAACCCCACCCCCAGCCCAACCGATGCCCCTTCATGAATGCTTCACATTGATACCTCACTCGACCCCACTGGACCAGTAGTCAATCCCCTAGCTCCAAAAAGGCTATTTCCATACCCTTCGGCCACCGCGCATGCGCAGAATGCCGATACTTCAACCCCACACCCAGCCCATCAGATGCCCCTTCATGAATGCTTCACTTTGATACCTCACTCGACCCCATCGGTCCATTAGTGGCTCCCCTAGCTCCAAACCGGCTATTTCCATACCCTTGGGTCACCGCGCATGCGCAGAATGACCCTAATTCAACCCCACACCCAGTCCATCAGATGCTCCTTCACCTAAGCTTCAATTTGATACCTCACTCGACCCACTACCTGCAAAAAAAAAAAATTTTTTTTTAGCTCCTTCAGGAGTGTATAATACACTCTAAAATTTTTTTTTTTTTTTGGAGGTAGTGGGTCGAGTGAGGTATCAAATTGAAGCTTAGGTGAAGGAGCATCTGATGGACTGGGTGTGGGGTTGAAAATTTTTTTTTACTATTAAAAAAAGGAAAAAAAAGAAAATCATACCCTTCGGCCACCGCGCATGCGCAGAATGCCGATATTTCAACCCCACACCCAGCCCATTACATGCCCCCTCACATAGGCTTCACATTGATACTTCACTCGACCCCACTGGACCAGTAGTCAATCCCCTAGCTCCAACACGGCTATTTCCATACCCTTCGGCCACCGCGCATGCGCAGAATGCCGATATTTCAACCCCACACCCAGCCCATTAGATGCCCCTTCATGAATGCTTCACATTGATACCTCACTCGACCCCACTGGACCAGTAGTCAATCCCCTAGCTCCAAAAAGGCTATTTTCATACCCTTCGGCCACCGCGCATGCGCAGAATGCCGATACTTCAACCCCACACCCAGCCCATCAGATGCTCCTTCACATAAGCTTCACTTTGATACCTCACTCGACCCCATCGGTCCATTAGTGGCTCCCCTAGCTCCAAACCGGCTATTTCCATACCCTTGGGTCACCGCGCATGCGCAGAATACCGATATTTCAACCCCACACCCAGCCCATTACATGCCCCCTCACATAGGCTTCACATTGATACTTCACTCGACCCCACTGGACCAGTAGTCAATCCCCTAGCTCCAACACGGCTATTTCCATACCCTTCGGCCACCGCGCATGCGCAGAATGCCGATATTTCAACCCCACACCCAGCCCATTAGATGCCCCTTCATGAATGCTTCACATTGATACCTCACTCGACCCCACTGGACCAGTAGTCAATCCCCTAGCTCCAAAAAGGCTATTTTCATACCCTTCGGCCACCGCGCATGCGCACAATGCCGATATTTCAATCCACACCCAGCCCATTAGATGCCCCCTCACCTAAGCTTCACTTTGATACCTCACTCGACCCCATCGGACCATTTTATGTAGGGACTACTTTTTCTCCGCGGAAGCTTTTTCCCGAGACCGAATCATCCACCTCCCACCACACACACACACACAGGCCGCCATCTTGTACCCACCTCCCACCACCATCCAACCATGTGGTGGGAGGTGGGTACAAAATGGCGGATACCCACCTCCCACCACACGCCAAATGTGGTGGGAGGTGGGTACAAGATGGCGGCTACCCACCTCCCACCACACTAAAACAGGGCCGCCATCTTGTACCCACCTCCCACCACACACCCACACAGGCCGCCATCTTGTACCCACCTCCCACCACACATCCATCACGCATGCGCACATACACACTTATGACGTCAATACAAGTTCTGCGCATGCGCAGTGAGGCGCCATTAACTCAATTGACTCCTTGTATACTACTGATGTTCTACAGATATCAGTTAGTAAAAAGGGAAGAAGAATTAACATGCTGTCAAATTTGGGCGACCTTTCTTATAAAATTACGAAAGGGGCCACTTTGTGCGAGTTTCGTGGTATGCGACACCCGCTTGTAATCATTCTTGCGAGCCAGTGTATCGATTGATCTGTTAGGATCGATACACAGGCTAGGTGAAGGGGTTTCCTCTAAATCACACCAACCAGTGAACGCGCTAAGCTAGCTGATTACGCCAATCCTCTGCGAGGTATGAGATGTGACAGGTTCGAATTTCATTGTGGGCTAAACTGCTTTGTTATCAGGCTGAAATCGACATCGGAATTCAAAGCAAAAGCTGCAAGGTCCGTGTAACCTTGCACAATTCAATTTTCGTTTTTCGTTTTTCGTTTTTGGTTTCTCAAAATCAAAAATTGAAATTTGACCGTCAATTTTCAAGTTTCGTTTTTTGTTTCTGTAATCTCAAAATCAAAAATTGAAATTTGACCGTCAATTTTCAATTTTCGTTTTTTGTTTTTGTGATCTTAAAATCAAAAATTGAAATTTGACCGTCAATTTTCAATTTTTGATTCTGGGATTACAAAAACAACAAGCGCTGGATGAGCGCAAAGACCTCCGTCGAGGCAACAGGGTCCGTAGCGTAATACATCACTGAATAACATACGGCCGGATGCCAAGCTCAATTTTGCATTTGTTGGACGTTAGCTTCATCAATGGTAATTAATCTGGGATTGAGGGTTCCTCACTAGCATGTCCAGACAGGGATGTGAAAGTCACATTCCCAGCAAATAATTTGTGTTTGATTTGACGTGCTTGAAATATTGGGGTATGGAATAGGGTATATTGATGGAAAACCTGGAAAAGTGCTTGAGACATTAGGCCCCATCCCACCCACACCTCCCCATGAGAGGATCCCCTCACCCAAATCAACACGTTAGCGACAGAAATGAGACCCTGTGTGCCTAGTTGTACCAACTTGCTTGTGATTTTGTGCTATAGGCCCAACACAGCAACACTTCATATTTTGTATGTGCACAGTATAGCATCATCATTGATGAGAGAATGCTCTTCAAATCACACCTGATTTTACCGACACTTCGTTCTGATCTGTCTCAACATCATGTGATGAGGAGTCAATGCGCTCAGTATAATTTTGTATACTGGTGTTACAGGTCACCTTCGCCTTCACCTTACTGTATCAATGACCATGGACTTGTACATGTATCACATTCACATTGAATGGTGATGGCTGATGAGAATATTGCCCCTATGGAACAAATGACTGGATTCCACGCAGCAAATATTTATTGTGTAACAGTGAGAAGAAAATTAATTGTATAAACATTCCAAGCCTCATTGAACACAAGCCGCACCATACTTGATATGAATATAACGCGCGTACATTAGCTCGCTTGGACGTCGCTTAGTTAAATATGGACAGACTTGCAAAAATCTCAAAATTTTCAAAAGCCACAAAAATGCCCTCAGCTTGTACAGAGGAAGTAAAAATACTTATGTACAACTTGATGTTTAGAAATGACTGTGTTGAGCGGTTCTATTCCCAGCTTCTCTTTTATTCTATGTCATAGAGGACAGGGTTTGGTAGATAATTAAAAACTGTATTAACTCGGCTTCACATTTTAGAGAATGACTTTAATTGAGCCAAAGACGAAAGAGAAATACACTTATAAAAAAATCTATTTAAAAAAATATCTGTATATATGTTTATATTAATTTCCATTAATTTATTGAAAAAAACTATACGTAGACTTCGACCACCCAATATCACACAGGCCAGGCAACTGTGAGAACAAGTAAAAGATACCCATCGAGTTGATCGGATTTGCAGATAAACAACAACAAAAAATTGCACTTTGTGCCTCACGAGGCCCTTCTCCATATAGAGTGCATGCCAGTTATTTTTCTAGACTACAACAACAACAGTTTTTGCCTGTATCACAGTCCGAGCTTCCGATTACCCTTCAACCTTACCCAGACAACGGATAATTTTTGACAGATTATCCGGCTAGGTTGTTGATCGGATTCACAGATCATGAATTCCACCGTGACGGAATCACCGTTGGGAAGACTTTTTCTTTATTCAAAGTCATGTACTCGGAAGTTCCGTGGTCATACCCATGTAGTTTCAAGTTTACGATCCATGAAAAATCTACAGATGATCCAGCATTTCCAGTAAATCATGCTTCGAAATGTTCGTGACGGAATCACCTGAAACGGACATGACTCTTGACTAGTGTTGCTTGTCTATTTTTTCGCTGATCTGTTTCAATCTGACTATTCTTATATGACATCTCTTACTAACATACAGTACCCAAGGATGATAAGATTTTTTTCATCGTGAGAAAAACGCGACTGGATCATCCCAGGGGTTAAATCTAGTCCGTGACGGAATCGACAAAAAATCGTGATGGAATCACGAGTGCGCTTTTTAAATCTTATCGGTAAAAGTGCTTTATTAATTACACATTTTCTCCAAAAAAATATTCCTACAGTGAATTTATCTCTTCTAGGCCTACTTAGAAAATTAAAACTCTGACCTCTTATTTTTACTAAGGTATACAGCTCCCGCCACATGCATATCTTTTCTGCAGATGTTTCAAAATAGTATAGTTTTCAGTAAAGTGCAATTTTTCTTCGTTGACAATTTAGAATTTCCCGAGTTCTTCATGTTAAAAAATTGCGGGAAAAATATTTCGCTATTAAAACACATCTTCTCTATTATTGGCTTGTTCCCGGGGATCATAGGAAGCGAATAGAACAAACAGCATGCTAATATAGGGTCTACGACAGAATGTGGAGTGAATTTTATGCGAAAAAGGGCTGTTTAGCAATGTCCGCTTTTCCGTGGAATTCATGAGCGCACGATTGAAGTATCATGGGAAGATATATATTTCCAGTCGCTATCTCCCCCGCCCCTCATCTTTAAACAAAAGGAAAAGAAAAAGCCGAGAGAGCGCCTCGTGAGGCAGAGTTATTTTTCCAGACTACAACAACAACAGTTTTTGCCTGTATCACAGTTCGAGCTTCCGATGACCCTTCAACCTTACCCAGACGACGGATAATTTTTGACAGATTGTCCGGCTAGGTTGTTGATCGGATTCACAGATCATGAATTCCACCGTGACGGAATCACCGTTGGGAAGACTTTTTCTTTATTCAAAGTCATGTACTCGGAAGTTCCGTGGTCATACCCATGTAGTTTCAAGTTTACGGATCCATGAAAAATCTACAGATGATCCAGCATTTCCAGTAAATCATGCTTCGAAATGTTCGTGACGGAATCACCTGAAACGGACATGACTCTTGACTAGTGTTGCTTGTCTATTTTTTCGCTGCTCTGTTTCAATCTGACTATTCTTATATGACATCTCTTACTAACATACAGTACCCAAGGATGATAAGATTTTTTTCATCGTGAGAAAAACGCGACTGGATCATCCCAGGGGTTAAATCTAGTCCGTGACGGAATCGACAAAAAATCGTGATGGAATCACGAGTGCGCTTTTTAAATCTTATCGGTAAAAGTGCTTTATTAATTACACATTTTCTCCAAAAAAATATTCCTACAGTGAATTTATCTCTTCTAGGCCTACTTAGAAAATTAAAACTCTGACCTCTTATTTTTACTAAGGTATACAGCTCCCGCCACATGCATATCTTTTCTGCAGATGTTTCAAAATAGTATAGTTTTCAGTAAAGTGCAATTTTTCTTCGTTGACAATTTAGAATTTCCCGAGTTCTTCATGTTAAAAAATTGCGGGAAAAATATTTCGCTATTAAAACACATCTTCTCTATTATTGGCTTGTTCCCAGGGATCATAGGAAGCGAATAGAACAAACAGCATGCTAGGGTCTACGACAGAATGTGGAGTGAATTTTATGCGAAAAAGGGCTGTTTAGCAATGTCCGCTTTTCCGTGGAATTCATGAGCGCACGATTGAAGTATCATGGGAAGATATATATTTCCAGTCGCTATCTCCCCCGCCCCTCATCTTTAAACAAAAGGAAAAGAAAAAGCCGAGAGAGCGCCTCGTGAGGCAGAGTTATTTTTCCAGACTACAACAACAACAGTTTTTGCCTGTATCACAGTTCGAGCTTCCGATGAATTGTTGATCGGATTCACAGATAACGATTGAAGCATGGGAAGATATATTTTTTCAGTCGCTATCTCCCCAACCCTCACCCCCCCAACTAAAAAAAAAGAAAAGAAAAAGCCGAGAGAGTTCTTCGGAGTTTTACGTTTTTGACCTCTGACTTTGAATTTGACTTCTCACTTCCGACTCGCATCCTGGTGAATGACACTCGTCCTTTATCTTTTTGCCGATTCAGAGATTCTCGAGGAAGTTTCCAATTATACTATCTGGAATGCGAGTTTTTCTTTCGTGAAAATTTACTTTTTATGAAAGCGCAGGTTTGTCTTCGTCGCATACCGGCCATCGCGAAGCTATAAGTACACGCGCGAATTTAGTACCCTCGAATAAAGAGACCCGGTGGAAGCGCTGCAAAGGATACACACCTTTTGTGACGTAAGCATTCATTTGTGTCCATAAACTTTTCAAAATTTCGTCGGGAACCATGGCAATCCCTATTGGAAATCACACGAGTCGTGGGTTCCCCATATGACAATTATTTGGCGGGAGATTTCACGTTGCGCTCCTGGAGGTAAAAAACGAAAATTGATATTTGACAGTCAATTTTCAATTTTCGTTTTTCGTTTTACTTGATGCAAAAATGAAAATCAAATATTGAAAATTGCCTCGACTTGTCCGTTTTTCGTTTTTTGTTTTTAGTTTTGACGTATCAATGTTAAGTTCGCACGTGGACGGGTTATGATGTCACTTCCGATATGACAAGTAGAATAGAAAACGCAAATCGTGTCGTATAAGAGGTGTGGGGCGTGAGAGGCATGTGGCCCACCAGGCTATCCTCGGGAGCCAGTGTATTGATCGATTTGTTAGGGTATCTATGCATTGCCTTGGTTAGTTGCCCACGGTAGTAGTCTTATTGAACAGACTCAGCAAGCTCATTGCGCCAAACCACTAACTGCAATGTTTGAGATGTGACATCGCTGGCATAACTTTGATGTCAGGCTGAAATCGTCATCAAGAATCAAAGCAAAAAACCGCCGGCTTGGGATACCGACATGCTAATTCAAAATAACCTCGGGGGATGAAATGTTCGAGATTGAGGCAAGGACTCAAAAACTCACTCGAATCATCAAAAATGTCCGGATAAACCCTGTGAGAGGATTCACGATTTACCTGGACTTGTGAAGATGCACCAGACAGGACTGGATAGGTGGCATCCCGCATTTGTCATTGGTTATTGGCATTAAGGCCTGAGTGAATCAGGGCGCAGTCTTTGATTTTCTCATTTCTAAAAACAGATGTTTAGAGCGCTACAAAAGCGAACAGCATTCCTGCACACAACCGCTATTTGTTATTGATTTGAAATATAGTATTCATAAAGGTACCAACAAAGATTTAATACCAATAAGAGTAAACATCGCGGTGATGGACCGCGAAATCCGTATGTGGCCAGCGTTCCGTAAACCATCATTCAAAGAAGCACACAAACGTCACGTTTGATGTCCGACGTCTGACTGCTTCAACGCTTCAGGTCCAATCTTCATTCTCCATCTTTGGGACCTGAATCGTTGGAGCGTTTACATGCCCGTCAAAACGCTTCAACGCTTTAAGTGCGGGTGTCAAAAGCTTCAACGCATCGACACGGGAAGTTCCTTTTGGGGTTATGATTAGAGTACCCACGTATTTAATATTTTACCCTACTTTAATGAAACTCATATGTGTATCAACAGTGTTGTTCTCCATATAATGCTTCACACCTACTGCACGAATGCCTACTCACTTCTGGACATGCGCAGTTGGCCCATTATAATCTAGCTCGAATGCCTGGCTCCAGGGATCTATAGTGTGGTGACACTCTCATATCTTTCCATATTGTGCTCCACACCTGCCTAAACAATCCGATTTGCGTTTTCCATACTACTCCTCGGACCGAAAGTGACATCATAAGCCTTGCGCGTACGCAGTTAACATTGATGCGTCTAAGTTAAAATCAAAAAACGAAAAACGGACAAGTCGAGGCAATTTTCAATATTTGATTTTCATTTTTGCGCGAGGTAAAACGAAAAACGAAAATTGAAAATTGAATGTCAAATTTCAATTTTTGATTCTGAGAAACCGAAAACGAAAAACGAAAATTGAAAATTGACGGTCAAATTTCAATTTTTGATTTTGAGAAACCAAAAACAAAAAACGAAAATTGAATTGTGCAAGGTTACACGGACCCTGCAGGCTTGGGATACCGACATGCTAATTCAAAACAAGCGCGAGGGATGATACGTACGAGATTGTATAATCGAGGCAACGATTCAAGTACTCATTGGAATCACCAAAAATGTCCAGGTAAACCCTGCCACAGAAAAGCAACAGAAATGCAAATATAGCTGAAATTTTAGCTAAATTCTAAAAAAAAATTGCATTCAAACTTAGATGGAGAGAAAATGGTCAAAACCAGAATAATACCTCTCATTCACTTTAGATCATTATGTTGATGTGATCCGTTAAAAGGGCATTACTCTTAATTTTTATGCCAATCCAAGGGGAGGTAATTCTGTATAGGTTTACGTACCATATATGCATGGACAATACTATTATAACATACAAAAACTCGAAACGTTTCTGACAAAGGTAAATGAAATTTACAATTCTGTTCAATACAATATCATTATAACGCTAAAATAAACGCTTTTAATTAGTGTAGTTGGGGAGAAGATGAATGATTTAGCCTACTGGTGTATTATCCCTGCGCAATTGAGCCCATATTAAGGGTGCTGTCCACACCGGAAGACTATGCCTCGGAAACCAGAGAAAAAACAAACGAAATAATGTTCTTGTTAGACATGGAAAAAAATATGGGGTCGACCTACTCGTTTTTTTGTAAAATGTTATCGCCAAAAATTAGTCATCATTTTCGCGCCCCGAAAAAGTGCGGATTTTGGCCTGCTAAATAGTCACTTCCAGGCACGGTTAACTCTCCAGTGGCGCACGGACGCGATGAACCAGCAATTTTTGTATGCCTGTTTGGAGGAATGGTTACATCCAACATGATGGTACTATAGATATCAGCCAAAGCGGAGAAGAATTATCATGCTATCAAAATCGGGCCACCTTCCTTATTAAGAAATTTGGAGGGGCCACTTTGTGCGAACCCGTGGCAAGTGTGGAATGCACCCAAGACTTCACCGGCGACAATCGGCCGACGGCCCCAAGGCTTCTCCGGTTGTACACTACAGCGTCAATCAAATCGATCGTATACCCATGATCTATACTCCACTCCACAAGAAAATATCCATATGTGAAGAAAAAATAATTTGCCCTACGACGATGGGAGGGGTTCTTTACTGACTCGACGAAGTTTCATGCTCACTGATTGGTTCGTTAGATAGAGTGGTGTACCTCCGAGAAAAAACGTTTTGTCTGCGGAGGTAGACCTCTGACCTTTTCACCGCGGAGGAATAAGAACGGGTCAAATTTGACTTCCGGTCACGTGATTATAGCGGCCATGACCTTCACAACCATTCATTAACATTGGGACATGTTGAAAGTCGGCTTGACCTCTAGCAGTTAATTAGGTCAAAGATAGTGACCGAAAGTGACCTCTAAAGTTCAATTAATATTGATGTGGTTGGGGAGGAAATACCCACTGATTGAACTCTATCAGTTAATTATGTCAAATGTGGTGACCTCTGAAGGTCAACTAACATTGATGCGACTGGGTAGCAGTGGTAGAGTAGAGTAGCAAGAGGAGCAAACACCCGCTGCTTGACCTATTTAGAGACGCATACTTAGATAAAACGGGGAGATAACTCTGTAAGTGGGTCAACCAAAGGATATTTGCTCTTTCTTTACTACTCAGCCCATCCACCCTCCCGGTCATTGCAAGGAAACATTCATAAGCGACATAAATCCTTATGACGTTTTATCCCTGTTTCCATCACGCGATGAATTGTCATCCATTTAATTGTCAACACACAGTACATGTACATGTATGTGTCCTCAAAAGTCCTGCATGTAACCCGAGACACCAAATTAAAGCTTATATGACAATGTATCAGCCCTCGCGTTGGCAATTAAACTGATCTCGTGTTATATGAAGGAGGTGAAGGTAATTAAACAGCATTATTGGAATCCCCACCTGCCATTTGTCATAGAGGTACATCGTCACAAGGGATTGCAGTGAGATAAACTGTCATCAGATGATCGATTCAAATCAATGCAAAAAGAAAACAGTTTGCTCAGAAGTTCATCAATACCCGGTACTTCATGAACTTCTGTTTTGCTGTAAAAATAAAACTGTATTTGTTTTCGTATCGAGTTTTGGTATCGGGTTTACTTATGTTCTCATGGAGGAAATTTATAGTATTATTGTGATACGATCGTTTTTTCGCCTGCTGGTCCCACGTATGGGGGCTAAAACCGTTACCATTTTCTCGAGGGGGGGGGGTTCAGGTTTGGAAATTTGACAATACTGAAATTCATTTTTTCTCTTTACTTTTTTTGTTGTTTTTTTTTTTTTTTTTTGCCTCACCTTTATAATCTCACAACTATTTTAGTTATTTCTGGAAATATAATGCTTTCACGCTGTCCGAACTCGAGTGTGACCCTTCGCAGTTGATAATCGCCTTCACATGGCGCAATGAGTAGAGCCCAAAGAGCTCAAGGAAAATATGCCCATATACGGTCCAATCCAATTCCATATATGGTAATGTACTGAGTGGCGGTAGTAGATTTTCCAAGAAAGCCCGACTGACGACTATAAAGAACCTGGCTTTAACATGGCGTGTCACACAACAAACTGCGCTTCTGAACAACACGTTATCGTAGTACCGGGCAAATCTACAGCATGTGTGACGACGACGTAGCCGCTCTTGTTATCGACAATGGCTCCGGTATGTGTAAAGCCGGCTTTGCCGGGGACGACGCTCCACGTGCTGTGTTTCCATCCATCGTTGGTAGACCGAGACATCAGGTAAATTAGCAGTTTATTCTCATGGAAAGTTTTACATTTCATCCAAGGCCCTCGCAGACTGTTGATTTATTAATATATTATTTGTAGATCTACAAAAATAAAGAAATAGACGAACAATGTGGCGGTACTACACGTATAATAGGTTATAGGCATTACTTTACTTTCCTGGAATATGTAATTAATAAACCATAGTTCTCAAACAGTTCACCTATTCACTGCTAACATCAACATCCAACTTCCTAATTTTACTACATAACACCCACCACACAAGCTATACCATTCTTGCAGTATCAAATCTTTGGGCGGAATATCCCATGACCTTAGTCCGTCATGGTTGACCACTTCAATTGGGTCGTACTAAAAACTGCGCGGAACTGCGATGATTCCCAGATCATGACAACGAAATGCACTTGCGTTCAGCGCACTGAACAGCTGAACCAATGGATAAATGAGTCTGAATTCAGTCTAACATCAAGTTTGGCTGTCGGAGATTCACTTCGCTTGAAATAAGTTTATGTATGAATTTCAACTGGGTATAAATTTTAACTGCGCAGAAACCAAGATTCTGAGAGATCTTGGATATACAAAAGAAGGCTTCCAGGAAAATATATTGAGAATTATTTTTTTCACCCGAAACAAAATGAAATCGACAGAAGAGTGGCGTCCGTTGATGAAGTGGTGGGCTCCGTGAAATCTTGCACAGTTCAATTTCATTTCTCAAAATCAAAAATTGAAATTTGACAGTCAATTTTCGTTTAATGTTTTACGGGTTGGGGAAAATACCTTGATCGGGATATTATACCTCGAACAAGGTATAGGCCTACCTCGATTGGGGTATAGGGCTATGTCAACTTCATTTTTATCGAGCCCGTAGCTTTAGCTGCGGAAATCTCGGTATTGGTGCCACAATGATGTCCGTCTGTCTATCTGTCTGTCTAGACCGCACTGCGGTGAGCTAATGGTTAGAGCGTCGGCCTCGTAAGCGGTAGGTACTGGGTTCGATCCCAGGCCGGGTCATATCAAAGACTTGAAAAATGGAACTTGTTGCTCCCTCGCTTACGCTCAGCATTAAGAGGATAGAACAATGACTGGTTCGCTCGATGTCGGTATAATGTGACTGAGTGGGGTGTCATGTCTGCCTACGGCATGATATTTCAGTGGGACAGCACTATAAAATGGCAGCATTAGATCTGCTCTGTTACAAGTAGGTACCCCTGATCCTCCCCCTCCCCTCCCTTCCCTTCTCCGTCGTGATATAGCTGAAAAAATGTTGAAAGCGACGTTAAACCCTATTCACTCACTCACTCACTCTGTCTGTCTATCTGCAGGACCAAGTAAATGTTTTTTCCCTTAGGACCAAGTAAATGTTGAAGTTTGATCCTAATATTTCAGATGCTTGCACATATTGAACCCATCCACTACCCTCGGGGAGCATGTCCCCACCCCTGGGACCACAGGACCAAGTAAATGTAATATGTTAAAGTTTTGGACTCCGGAAATGTTCCTGTCCACAGCTTCTCGGCCTCAACTATGTCTCCTAAACTAAGGCCAGCCCGACCCTCTGAACTGTCATCTATTCCAAATGCTTACATCTGGCTACACTTATTGAACCCATCCACTACCCTTGGGGAGCATGTCCCCACCCCTTGAGCACCGAGCCCCACCCTCTATCTCTTTAAACTAAGCTTCGCCCGACCCCATACCCTCGTACAGTCTGGGAACTTAGATCATGCTACACTTATTCAACCTATCCATTACCCTCGGGAAGCATGTCCCCACCCCTGGCACCGACCCCAACCTCTCTTAAACTAAGCTTCGCCTGACCCCATGCCATCATGTATTCAAGGAGCTTTCATCATCATACACTTATTCAACCCATCCGCAATTTACACTTATTCAACCCATCCACTACCCCGGGGAGCATGTCCTCACCCCCGGGGGCACAGAGCCACACCCTCTATCTCTCGTATACCCTCGTATATTCCGGAAGCTTACATCATTCTACACTTATTCAATGCATTGCCCGACCCCATACCCTCGTATTTTAATTTCAAAGTTTTTATCTCTTATATGTGAAACTAACCTACTATTAGGTGCGAGATGCAGTGTACATTGTATATATACACACAATGAATCACTACAATATATTCCTTTATAGTAATTACTAATAGTCTGATGACATTATTTTTGTTTCAGAAGTACAATATTAAATAACCCGGCGGGGAATCCCGCAGTAGTGAACCCTATCAGTTTTGAATTTCGTGTCGCCTTAAATGAAGGACAAAATTTCCTTCAATTTTGCTATCAAATCATCCTATTTCACATCATATGATTTATCTTAAAGCTTTTACACGAACCGTATTTGTGTCCACACATTTAACTTACTATATATTCATTAAAACTGAGTTTGTGGTGTCCCAGTTTTACCAGTGCACATTATTATGTAGCATTACATATGTATGATTGAAAACATTTGTCATTATATTCTGTTATTTGAATACAAATGCGAGGGTTATTGTATAATTCACGTATCATGACCCAAAGTTACACCAAATTGCACGGTCAATTGTTCCTAACTATACATGTACATGTATGGAGAAGAACTGGATGGAGAAATATGGCCCCAAGATCATCCAAGGCTGCTCAACATTGTGGCAGATCTAAATAGGAGACAAATCATTTCGAACAAACAGTTTGAATACTTAGCACCCAAAAGAGACGCAAGATCGAGACAGTTCTATATCTTACCAAAAATTCATAAACCTATAGATAAGTGGATAGATAACCTTACACCCCCTGGGCGCCCTATTGTTTCAGACTGTGGGTCAAATTCTTACCACATTTCGGAATACATTGACTACTACTTGAAGCCTATCGCTAACCGATATAGTAGTTATTTGAAAAACACTGAAGATTTCCTGTCAAAACTTTCCAGCATCCAAGCTCCTCCCAACACCTTACTTGTCACTATGGATATTGAATCCATGTACACTAATATTGACATTGATAAAGGTATTCAAGCTGTTAAAAATGCTTTTCAAAGATTTCCTGATCCCAATCGCCCAGACAAAGAACTTTTGGAATTATTAGAAATTAGTCTAAAAGGTAATGACTTTGACTTCAATGGAGAGTTCTATCAGCAAATTAGCGGTTGTGCAATGGGTAAAAGGTTCAGTCCAAATTTTGCCACTATCTATGTAGCTCACTGGGAAGAGCAGGCTTTGAGAAAATTAGATAAACAGCCTCTCTTATACCTCAGATATTTAGATGACATTTTTGTACTTTATGACCATTCCAAGGAAGATTTCGGAGTATTTTTCGAAACTCTAAATAACCATGACCCAAATATCAAACTCGAAGTAGTTATTCATGACTCTTCTGTGGATTTTTTGGACCTAACAGTTTTTAAGGGACCTGGGTTTCAGAACACTGGATATTTAGATTACAAGGTATTTTTTAAACCAACTGATACCCACGAACTCCTACATGCCAAATCTTTTCACCCGACCCATATATTTAAGGGCATAATCAAATCTCAAATCATTCGATTCCATAGAAATTCGAGCGATATACAGTATTTTCACCACTCATGTGCGATCCTGTTTCGAGCATTGAAACCTAGAGGCTATTCCGCCCGGTTTTTACGGCATATTAAATCTGAAACACTCCGCCAAATCACAAACTGCCAGATAAATGACGTTCGTGAGTCAGAACCTGTAAGGATAAAACATAAACGCCCTAATCATGGTAATGGTAAGACCTCCAAATGTCTAAAACCTCAGTGTAAACTGGACGAAGTACTTGCTACTCAATCAACTTTCAAAAGCGAACAGACCAAAAATGAATACAAGCTTAAGGATCAACTAAACTGTGACACGGAGAATGTAATTTATTTAATTACGTGCCGAAAATGCCTGAAACAGTATGTGGGCGAAACTAAGAATAAACTTCGATATCGTGCCAACAGACATAAATCAGACATCAGTCTAGACAACGAAGGCCCGGTCAATGAGCATTTTAATCTACCGGAACATTCATTTCAGCACCATTTTCAAATTATGCCAATAGAAAGAATTCCTACATTTCCAACACAGGAAGAAACTGACAATCACCGCGCACTCCGTGAATCCTTTTGGATCAAAACACTTCAAACACGGCAACCCTTTGGTATGAACATAGACCCAGGTAAAGTTGCTAGCAAAGAGTTTATTCCCTTCGTTCTCCAATATAGCCGTAGGAATGTTGAATCGGCCCGTATACTGAAGGAGGAATATGAAACACTCCAAACAAAACTCCGCTTACCATTTAATCTGAGACCTATCATAGCGTACTCAAAAAATCGGAGCTTACGCGATTTATTGGTAAGGAGTAAACTTCATCCTACAGCGTGATCATTATCACATGAAATTCTACATGGCATAAGCTAATTTATAGCGGCCCTATTTGAACTCTATACGAAACTTGTCTCTAGGAACATTTTTAAGATAAGAGATTTGAAAATCCCTGTGCCTGTGCCTTCCACTTTTGAAAAATGTACATATACGTAATGAGCAGTATATGCTTTGAAAAAGAAATGTAATCTCTATTTAAAGTTTTATAATATAGTTCCTCTTTCAATCCAACCTCAACATCACTGATATAGAAACCATATTTTTATGTATTGTCATTTCAAATATGTGCAGCCCCGTGGGGCTTCCGGGGATTGACCTGTGATGTCGTTGTGCACACCGCAGGTCATGGCAAGAATAGACCTCAGCTCCTCAGACAGCTTGTCGTAAGAGGCGACTAACTGAGGCACCCGTGGGATTCCCGGGTGTGAAAAGGAATAGGACCCCACCCGTGTGGTTCCCGGGTGTGAAAAGTAATAGGACCCAACGTCGTGATATGACTGAAATATAGTTGAAAGCGACTTTAAATCATATTCACTCACTCACTCAAATATGTGCATTGCCAATGATGTGCCACCCTAAAGAGCTCGATCTTTGTGCGAAGTTGCATGTTTATACATTTATGGAAAATGGACATCGCACATATCCCGCACTGCATGGATCTTTCAAGAACATCTATGGCTTCATTGTTCCAGGATTTTCACAGCAACTAAATGCTTCGTTTTATGCGACTAATCCAAATTAGTCACTTTGATATTTCAAAAATGAAACATGTCTTCAAATGATATATTCTGTAAAATTTATTCTGTAAATGAAAATGGCAATGTCATTAATCCACTAATGTCATTAATCCACTAATGTCATTAATCCACTAATGTCATGAATCCACTAATGTCATTAATCCACTAATGTCATGCCTACTTCCATCTCAAAGTCGTATCCAAGTTTCATGAATGTAGATGCGTTGACTGATGAATAAATTGGATTAACTTGTCCGATGCAATGCACAATCTTCTAGCATGCACACACATGACGGGATCAGAACACCCAGAGCAGAGATCTGTTTTTTTATGTGCACATGCTAGTAGATTAGATTATGTGTCGGTCAATTAAACTTGATTTATTAACTAGGCATCGCGTTTCGAATCCTGCAATTTGCGCATCATTTACAGAATAAATTTCTCCGAATATGCATTTGAATCCATGTTTCATTTTTGAAATATTGAAATGGCTAAACGGAATTATTGGTCGCATAAAACGAAGCAATAAGTTGCTGTGAAAATCATGGAACAATGAAGACATAGATGCTGTTGAAAGATTAATGCAGTCCGGGGTATGTTTGGAAAAATATAAAAACTGAAGTTGACATAGCCCTATACGCCAATCGAGGTGTAGTACCCCGATCAACGTATAATACCTCGCGCAAAAACAAATCAAATAGGGCCAATTGAAAATTTCCTCGACTTGCCCGTTTTTCTATTTCAACTTTGACGATAAGGCGGTAATTAACTTTGACGATTAGGCGATTACTCGGTAATTTAATGTCCGTTTAGTCCGACGTAGGTTTCCCCATGTAAGTAGTAAATATCAGAGCATATCGCATTCATTGTTTATACCCATGTCAAAGAATGGGTAACTCTCCAGATATTTGTATATGTTCCAATGGTGAAGGGTGGCATGCCAACTGTACAGCTAAAACCAAAGAGTGACCGGGAATTACCTATGATGGCTAGAATAGAAAATACCGGTAAACAATTTGTAATTAATCAGATAGCATTGATATCATCAGCATTTTAACATCAAAGATTATTCATTCCAATCTGTCTCTATCCCCGGAATATTGAACGGAAACTCCGAAAGATAAGAGCGGATATACTCTCTCTCTCTCACTCTCTCTCTCTCTCTCTCTCCTTAACTTTTCATATTGGGGTTATGTAGCTCGTTTGTTTGATTCGAAACACCATCGGCACTTTCAAAATGGCAACTCACAAAAATGTATGCTTAAAAGATGTTGAAATGACCGTAGAAGTGAACATAAATGGAACACGAACATTTTTTCTGGCTTTCCTATTCCCGAATAAGTATACATTACCACAATGTTACCCTGAGTATGTTCCCAGAATTTTGAAGTGAATCCACTTGGACAGGATTTAGGCATAATCAATTAAACCTCCTGATAAAAAATATTTTGGAAGTGAAATTCCAAAAAAGCATTCTTGTTCAGTAATGTATTTCTTTCAATGAATTCATTCACGTTTACTTTATATGAAAGCGTATTATATTAATTTGTATGGTTTCGTGTTATGAAGCTCTATCATACAGAACCGTACTTGAGACCAAATTCAAGAAAAGAAATAGTTATAAATATTGGAAAATAAATCGCCCGAGTAGCACACCCCGACAACACCACGTGAGCTGAGCCACCAAGGTAAATCTGTGAGCATTTGCTGGGGAAGATCACCCTTACTTTCTAACTGTGGAAATGTTTAGTTCTCTCGATAAGGTGGTCATAATACTCGAAGCAAAATAATGTTACGGTCTCGTGGTGGCCATCTTAAAAAATTACTGTCCTGTAACCGTGGCATTGTACAACTATTCTGCTTTCAAAAATCAAGTGCAACCCAGTTGTGTTGATAAATAACGCAAACCTATGTGTGCCGAAGTGGTCAAACATGAACAAGTGACGGCCATTTCGGAAAATCTTTTGAACAACTTTACACATCTGGTTAGTGTTTTTTTGTTGTTTTTTTTGCTTATTATTTTCATCGATATTATTTTCATTCCTTAATTAATTAAATATTAGTCTCATTATAATGTAGGACTGTAGAACCATTTTGCTTTAAAAAAAAATGAAAGTGTAACGCAGTATGGTGGCTAAATAATAAAAAGGCACATGGACCCAAAGTGGCCGAAATTAAAATCGGAATGATGGCAGCCATTTTGGAAATCGGAGATGACTGTTATTACACCATATCTATTGTGAAGTAATCGCATTGCTGTGAGAGAGAGAGAGATAGAGATAGATTCTGTATTTAATAATCGAATAAATTTATATTCCACAGGGTGTGATGGTTGGTATATGGGACAGAAGGACAGCTACGTAGGAGACGAGGCCCAAAGTAAGAGAGGTATCCTCACACTAAAATATCCCATTGAACACGGTATCGTCACCAACTGGGACGACATGGAGAAGATCTGGCATCATACCTTCTACAACGAGCTCCGTGTGGCTCCAGAGGAACACCCCGTCCTTCTAACAGAAGCTCCCCTCAACCCTAAAGCCAACAGAGAAAAGATGACACAAATTATGTTTGAAACCTTCAACTCTCCAGCTATGTACGTAGCTATCCAAGCTGTCTTGTCCCTGTACGCCTCTGGTCGTACAACCGGTATTGTTATGGACTCTGGAGATGGTGTCACACATTGTGTACCCATCTATGAGGGTTACGCCCTGCCTCACGCCATTATTCGTCTAGATCTCGCGGGACGTGATCTCACGGACTACCTTATGAAAATCTTAACAGAGCGTGGTTATTCCTTCACCACCACCGCTGAGAGAGAAATTGTGCGAGATATTAAGGAGAAATTGTGCTATGTTGCTTTAGACTTTGAGCAGGAAATGCAGACGGCTGCTTCTTCATCTTCCTTGGAGAAGAGTTACGAATTACCTGACGGTCAGGTGATCACAATTGGTAACGAGAGGTTCAGGTGCCCGGAAGCTGTCTTTCAGCCATCTTTCCTTGGAATGGAGTCTTCCGGTGTCCATGAAACCACATACAATTCCATCATGAAATGTGATGTAGACATTCGTAAAGACTTGTACGCCAACACCGTGTTGTCAGGTGGCACCACCATGTACCCAGGTGTTGCTGACCGTATGCAGAAGGAAATCACCGCCTTGGCTCCACCCACAATGAAGATTAAAATCATCGCTCCACCAGAGAGGAAATACTCCGTCTGGATCGGTGGCTCCATCTTGGCTTCTTTGTCCACTTTCCAACAGATGTGGATCAGCAAACAAGAATATGACGAATCCGGTCCCAGCATCGTTCACAGAAAGTGCTTCTAATAAAAAGAATTTCATCGTCTGTAAACTGAAGTTCGTACTTGTAAGAACCAACTACCTTTGTCCAGTATTTGAATTAGAAACTATCGGATCGATGGATGTTCTTTCAAATGTTCCAAAACAATGGATTTCCAGTTAATACATAATCGGGGTTCGTATGTGTTGAGATAAATCAATTAAAGCAGGATATGATGGACGACGGGGTTTTTATGGGGAGTGTGAAAATGCTTAATCTGCATAATAAGTTATTTTGAGTTATTAATTGCGCATAACTACTTGTCACAGCAGATTTTTCAGGTGTAAACAGTTTTGCCAGTCTGAGAAGTATGGTCCATTGGATAGAGTAAAAAGCAAAAAAATAAAATTCAGCCTACCATCATCCAGGCTGGGCTCAGACCGTTCAGGTCGCTAGAGCTTATGGCGTATTTATCGAGTGACCTTGGTACATATTGTTCTGACAGGAGATTGATTGAAAGACGTTTTGGAAATTTTGCCGTATTCCCTCATGGAAGAGGTACTTTCTGAACCGAAGAATATTCTCCCCATATTAACTCACTACATGTTGAATCATCTCTCGTTTGAGACTGCTCACCTTGAATAAAAGTCTGAAAGCATTGGAACGATCAGCGGAAGTTGCCATATGCTTGGAGTGTACAATATTGCCGCACAAAGGGACCTACTCATACATAGCTGTCGAGGTGATTTGACAGACAGAACGAGGTTATAACTTTGATGTCGGGATTTCCCGTGATGAGCCCTAATTCTAATAAATAGTCAAAGAATCGGGACACTAGACGTTGGTTGTTTTTGTCTGTTTGTTTTGTTGGTGTTTTTTTGCGCAAGAGTAATTTATTTCGTGCAATTCCATACGTTTAACGGGTCTTCTGTTCGTCATTTACGCCATTAGGTAAGAGCGCCATTGGACTCGTAAAGCTCAGCATTTTTCCTAATATCGTTATTTACGAGGCAACAGAGGAAGGGGGAAGAGAAGCTACACTTATTCAACCTATCCATTACCCTCGGGAAGCATGTCCCCACCCCTGGCACCGAGCCCCAACCTCTCTTAAACTAAGCTTCGCCTGACCCCATGCCATCATGTATTCAAGGAGCTTACATCATCATACACTTATTCAACCCATCCGCCATTTACACTTATTCAACCCATCCACTACCCCGGGGAGAATGTCCTCACCCCCGGGGGCACAGGGCCACACCCTCTATCTCGCGTATATTCCGGAAGCTTGCATCATTCTACACTTATTCAATGCATTGCCCGACCCCATACCCTCGTATTTCAATTTCAAAGTTTTTTATCTCTTATATGTGAAACTAACCTACTATTAGGTGTGAGATGCATTGTATATATACACACAACGAATCACTACAATATATTCCTTTATAGTAATTACTAATAGTCTGATGACATTATTTTTGTTTCAGAAGTACAATATTAAATAACCCGGCGGGGAATCCCGCAGTAGTGAACCCTATCAGTTTTGAATTTCGTGTCGCCTTAAATGAAGGACAAAATTTCCTTCAATTTTGCTATCAAATCATCCTATTCCACATCATATGATTTATCTTAAAGCTTTTACACGAACCGTATTTGTGTCCACACATTTAACTTGCTATATTCATTAAAACTGAGTTTGTGGTGTCCCAGTTTTACCAGTGCACATTATTATGTAGCATTACATATGTATGATTGAAAACATTTGTCATTATATTCTGTTATTTGAATACAAATGCGAGGGTTTACCCACAAGGCTGGTGTCCCATTCCATATTATATAAATGATACCTCTACCCCAACTATTACATTGTTAATAGCTCTCAGAAAAGGGATTATATAATTCACGTATCATGACCCAAAGTTACACCAAATTGCACGGTCAATTGTTCCTAACTATACATGTACATATACGTAATGAGCTGTATATGCTTTGAAAAAGAAATGTAATCTCTATTTCAAGTTTTATAATATAGTTCCTCTTTCAATCCAACCTCAACATCACTGATATAGAAACCATATTTTTATGTATTGTCATTTCAAATATGTGCATTGCCAATGATGTGCAACCTCAAATGAGGTGCCACCCTAAAGAGCTCGATCTTTGTGCGAAGTTGCATGTTTATACATTTATGGAAAATGGACATCGCACATATCCCGCACTGCATGGATCTTTCTAGAACATCTATGGCTTCATTGTTCCATATGAAATGATTTTTGAGAGAGAAAGAATAAATTGGTCGTCAGCGGGATTCGAACCCACGACCCCGGCTTATCGCGCCGATGCTCTACCTACTGAGCTATGACGGCCCATAGGTATTACACCCGTAGATTGTCCCTGTGATGACCAACCTTCTCTCTCGGTGTTGCAATGTGCGCAACTAGCTTTTATAATGGAGAAATGATATTTGGTATGGCGTGAAGCCCGCCACTGAGCATATATACATATGAAATGATTTTTGAGAGAGAAAGAATAAATTGGTCGTCAGCGGGATTCGAACCCACGACCCCGGCTTATCGCGCCGATGCTCTACCTACTGAGCTATGACGGCCCATAGGTATTACACCCGTGGATTGTCCCTGTGATGACCAACCTTCTCTCTCGGTGTTGCAGTGTGCGCAACTGGCTTTACAATGAAGAAATGATATTTGGTATGGCGTATAGCCCGCCACTGAGCATATATACATATGATATGATTTTTGAGAGAGAAAGAATAAATTGGTCGTCAGCGGGATTCGAACCCACGACCCCGGCTTATCGCGCCGATGCTCTACCTACTGAGCTATGACGGCCCATAGGTATTACACCCGTAGATTGTCCCTGTGATGACCAACCTTCTCTCTCGGTGTTGCAATGTGCGCAACTAGCTTTTATAATGGAGAAATGATATTTGGTATGGCGTGAAGCCCGCCACTGAGCATATATACATATGAAATGATTTTTGAGAGAGAAAGAATAAATTGGTCGTCAGCGGGATTCGAACCCACGACCCCGGCTTATCGCGCCGATGCTCTACCTACTGAGCTATGACGGCCCATAGGTATTACACCCGTAGATTGTCCCTGTGATGACCAACCTTCTCTCTCGGTGTTGCAATGTGCGCAACTAGCTTTTATAATGGAGAAATGATATTTGGTATGGCGTGAAGCTAGTTGCGCACATTGCAACACCGAGAGAGAAGGTTGGTCATCACAGGGACAATCTACGGGTGTAATACCTATGGGCCGTCATAGCTCAGTAGGTAGAGCATCGGCGCGATAAGTCGGGGTCGTGGGTTCGAATCTCGCTGACGACCAATTTATTCTTTCTCTCTCAAAAATCATTTCATATGTATATATGCTCAGTGGCGGGCTTCACGCCATACCAAATATCATTTCTTCATTGTTCCAGGATTTCCACAGCAACTTAATGCTTCGTTTTATGCGACTAATCCAAATTAGTCACTTTGATATTTCAAAAATGAAACATGTCTTCAAATGATATATTCTGTAAAATTTATTCTGTAAATGAAAATGTCATTAATCCACTGTCATTAATCCACTAATGTCCTGCCTACTTCCATCTGTCTTATGCAAGTTGCATGAATGTAGATGCATTGACTGATGAATAAATTGGATTAACTTGTCCGATGCAATGCACAATCTTCTAGCATGCACACACATGACGGGATCAGAACACCCAGAGCAGAGATCTGGGTTTTTTTATGTGCACATGCTAGTAGATTAGATTATGTGTCGGTCAATTAAACTTGATTTATTAACTAGGCATCGCGTTTCGAATCCTGCAATTTGCGCATCATAGTCCGGTAGCCAAATCGCAAAAAGGGGTCTAAATAAGGTTTTCGTAGCACCCCCCGCGTAGATTTAGTTTGACAACTGTTTATGAACGAGTATCATCTCCTGGTCAATTCTAGACCTGATGTAGGCATCTACGGTGGTGCCTAAGGTCGCAGCATGCATTTCTTCACGGCTGTCTGAACAAGAAAAACTTAACTCTAAGATGGGGGTAGGGGTATTTATGAACGTATATCTTTTTTATTCTTGCATTAAACTTTCTGTAACTTCCCATACCTGACCTCTGAATAATGTTCTATTAGATAACGTAATCCAAGTTACGCCTTTTACGTTTTTTTACGTCATGATGACGTCATAACTTGGAGGCTACATTTTTCCTCGATTTTTTTAGAAATGAGACTCGATTTTTTGTTTTGCAGTTGCAAAAACTCTTTTTGCATTCTGCCCGATTTGTATTTATGAAAGATAATCCTCTCTTCTTTAATTCTAGACCTAGTTTAACCATCTTATATGCACTTCATGGATGCAACATAACCACGTTTAACGGCACCAGAGCATGAGAAATATGAAGCCGAAATAGGGGTAGGGGTGATTTCGTTCTAATATTTTATTTCTCCCCTTTCCTAACGCAATGAAATTTATCACATATTGAGTCTGTGTACGGATCATTCAGATAAAGCAATCCGATTCCAATTATCTTCAATATTGGTGTCACCATGTCCTTATTATCCCCATGGAATTATTTTTTTTCTTGCACTTTTGTTGTAATTTTCCAGCGGTGTATTGTTACCCTGTTAACTTTTGCTTGATGTGTGTATTCAAGACCACACGAATGCATGGCTTACTTGAAATGGGGTGGTGTTGTCTACGATAATGAGTAAGGTCGCATGATGCCTTCTCCCAATGCTCTCGGAGTAACACAAAAACAAACAAGGAATGGGGGTAGGGGTGATTATGCTTCGATATCTTCTTCACACTTGGGTCACATCTTGTGATTGGATACTAGTTGGGCAAAACGAGGAATCAAACTTCCAATACTTCAATCTTTATGTGTAATTGTTTCCTCTTTTTATCTGCTACATGTGGCGCTATGTATAGTACTTACATATTCATGGTAATAAAGAATATCTATCTATCTACTTCTGGAATGAAGTCTCTGTAATGTCTGTTTTGAACTCTCGTGTATATTCTTTATAGCATAGTCAATGTTACAGGGCTATATATCATCCCTCTGAAATATTTGTATCTAATACCGCCCAAGTCCGTGTTAGGGGCCGTGTGGTCATGTCATTGAATATATCCACTGAATGAACAGCCACAATAAAAGCGGCCTTGAGATAAAAATCATCACAGGGGTCGCTTTTGGTTCTTGTGAGGTTTTTAGAAATATACAGTCAGTATATTTGTCGATGGGGTAATATGACTTCTTGTCAGTACGCCGGCTTCGTTTCTCACCGCCCTTTTAATGTTACATTTAATTATTGTATGTGTTTAATATGTTTCACACATGTTAAACTCTGCTCGACTTTGGCTAAGGATTATCAACTAGCTGCTAATGGTCAACTCTTATCCAAGAACGGCTTTGCATGAACTTGCCGCTTGCATTTATTAATCTAGCTTGTGATCAATTATTAACCAAGAAATTATGGACATACAGAAAGAAGATAGAGTCAACTTTTCTAGTCTCGCCAATGTTTCGATATCTAAATAGAGAAAACCAGTTAATTTGCTAGATGAAATGTGTGAATGTTGAAATGATGGGAATGGATTCAGGTCAGAAAGTATTGAGGGAAGACGAAAGGCAGATCCCATACTGTTTTCAAATATGATGCATAAAGTGAGACAAAATGCATTTAAGCAACAGAAACCCGTGCCCACCCAACGTGTATGATCCAAAGACCTAATTCGTATAACATCCACATCAAAGAAAATGTAGATGGTCGAAATTGAAAATGTATACCTCAATTCATATAAATTAATTCGATAAAAATATCTCATTCGAAAATTGATACTTGTCAGTATCTTTGGTTCTATTCTTGAAGCTAGATATACATTATGGGAACGTTCTATTACACTGTGATGCTTAATTGATATTGACAAACAAAAACACACATTCCAATGCCTTCCTTTTGTATAAAAGGTAATTGAAAAAACAAAATACGAAAAGAAATATCCAATGAATTTGTGAATACAATAGTTATATCACTAGCAAGTGTCAGATCCGATATCAAGATTCAATAATCAGCCGCAGTCCATAAAGGAATTCCGCTTCAATAATCGCAAGACCTATTTCGTATGACAGTTGGCCTCAATGTGTATGAAATAAATACAAGGAAAACATTTTTCAATGATGTCAGGAAGACATAATGATGTTCTATATATAAACTCTGAAATCACTGATCATTATTCTTTATCCAAATGAATTCCAAGTCGTCTCCAGAGTATCGGTCACGCTCTGAATGCAATGTTCATTTGAACACTATGTGAAAACACATGATATCCAAACAACCCCCAATCTTAATAAATTAATATCCTATCAATGCTCCCCAATCGTACATGTCGCTATATAGAATATTAAGTATTACGTATTACAATTGAATTTGGTGTTCTGAGCGCCCTTACCATGAATATTTAATAGCATTATGACATCATGGTCGCATCTGGACTAGTCAACTTGCAGTCGTGGAGGGGAGATAGGGTCACAGTGTCCGTTTATCCTAATGTTTACACCAAAGACCAGTTCATATATCTACCACGTATTATGGTGCCACAATGTCGGGACCGCGAAAACATGAAAAGACACCCCGCCAGCGCGGCGTCTAAGTCGACTGAGCCAACCACAAATTCTCTATCATTAATGTTCCCTTCAAAGCACTATGAAGTGTTCTGAGGATTGGCTGTCACTCGAGTTACTGCAAGCCTCTTAGATCCTTCAACCGACAAATCCAAATGGAGGAGCAGACAGGGTTTAATTTTAATTAGATTGAACAGCCTCAGACGTTATAGCCAAAAACAAAAATGAGCTAAATTCCAGTTGCATTGTAAGGCTGTGTTATCTTGCCGTCATGTATTTGCGCATCCCTGTTCTGTCCATTTTTGCAAATAGCAGGCCAGTCTCGGCAAACAGAGAGAGGGATATATATATATGATTTATTGGAGCGATATACAAAAGGTGGTACAAACTGACGTCTGGCGGCCATATGACTCAACCACAAGCTTTTCTCGACACCTCACATTCAGATCTCAGACACGAGAATACGGTGGACTTAGGCTTAGTATCTCAGCCACGCTGTTATTGCAGCTGTTCATGTGAAGAATATGAAGTATCCGCACGACCCCTAACACCGGCTTAACCGGATTTAGATACACTAGCTCGGGAGCTGTGATGACAGATCAGTTCAAACAAATAACTCGTTTGATGTTAATGGATGAGCATCGAGGACGCCCGATGGCGTAAATGTCTCAGCATGGGGTAAACACGGGAAATGCAAGAATACCTCGAAAAACTAACCTGTAATACCCGACGTCGTACGGCTTAAATTTCCTGCCAACCTAATAAACCTACATAATAAATGACATGTACAGGGGGCGGGCCTCGGAGACCAACAGTCCACCTGCAGATAGCTACCATATACAGGTAATATATTGGAGCGATATGCAGAAAGATGGGGGAAAATTGACGACGTCTGGCAACTAAAAGGCCACCATATGACTCGGCTTCCCTCGGCACCTCACATTCAGATCCAAGAATGAGGTGGATTCTCCAACGTAGCCTAAGTATCTCGGCCGCGCTTTTATTGCAGGTGTTCATGTGGAGACTATGAAGTATCCTCACGGCCCCTGTAACATCTTAGTTTACCGAGATATCAGACCATCCCAACACGGTCGCCATTTCGATTCTACCCATATTTCTTTGCAAACAAGATTGAGCAAACAGACAATCTCCAGCAATAAAGTCCTTTCCTATTCATTACAATTAATGTTTCCTCCCAATCCCTTGCTGTGATTGTATTAAAGTTATGTATACCCATGCAAAATCAGTATAATCCAAGTTTTCACAATATAACTTTGAGTAGACAAGAAACACGAGGAATTCCAACTAACCCCGATTTTTGTGGGACACCCTCAATTAGAGTTTGTTTTTCTGTCTTATTTCGGGCCAGATTATGAGTTTGTCTCCCACAAAATCATAATAATTTACTTCTGTACGACACTTGGTTCAAATGAGACATTTTGAAACACTATCCAGATATAAGCATAATATTTTATAGAAATAAAGAAAGAACAAGGCGCGATAATCAGACACAAATAAAGAAAAAATACAATTTCTAGATTCATGCCGTCATAGCGAAAAAACTAAAGAAGTTACCAGAAGTCTGGTTACTCTACGTTTCCGGTCGATATCCAAAAGCAATGCGTGGAGCATTTCAGTATGATAAACCGCGAACTAAAGAAAATATGGGAGGGTAATCTCCCCTACCCCCATTTGGATTTAATGGTGTCATGACCGGATAACATAGATATGAATCCATGCTGAGGTCAAACGGGACTTGGTAGAAAGAGGTATCTGGTCTATAATTAAGCGGGAGACATATATCTTTCAAGATTATATGTCAAATATCATCAAGAATGGATTACTGCGAAAGAAACGGAGAAAATCGGAGAAAATATTTCCCAAAACTAATGAGACAAAAGCTGCTCAAGCTTATGACGTCACTATGACGTGGCTGTATTAGCTAGAGTTATCTGGACTATTTTACCTGAAAGGTCATTATTCGGAGGTAAATTTGTGTAAGTTTCAGATAGCGAAGCGCAGGGGTACTAAAAATATGAGGGCTGAATTACCCCTACCCCCATTCCGGTTTTAAATTTTTCAAAACCAGTCGGCATCAAACAATTGCATGTAGCAACTTTAGGCACCACCGTAGATAACTACATCAGGTATTTAATTGACCGGGAGATGTTGATCTTCATAAAAAAGAAGTCAAACAAAATCTACGCGGGGGGTGCTACGGAATGACACGTTCTCGCGAGTGGCGCCCGGACTATCATTTACAGAATAAATTTCTCCGAATATGTCATTTGAATCCATGTTTAATTTTTGAAATATTGAAATGGCTAAACGGAATTATTAGTCGCATAAAACGAAGCAATAAGTTGCTGTGAAAATCATGGAACAATGAAGACATAGATGCTGTTGAAAGATTAATGCAGTCCGGGGTATGTTTGGAAAAATATAAAAACTGAAGTTGACATAGCCCTATACGCCAATCGAGGTGTAGTACCCCGATCAATGTATAATACCTCGCGCAAAAACAAATCAAATAGGGCCAATTGAAAATTTCCTCGACTTGCCCGTTTTTCTATTTCAACTTTGACGATAAGGCGGTAATTAACTTTGACGATTAGGCGATTACTCGGTAATTTAATGTCAGTTTAGTACGACGTTAGGTTTCCCCATGTAAGTAGTAAATATCAGAGCATATCGCATTCATTGTTTATACCCATGTCAAAGAATTACAGGAGTGAGCCAATTCTTAGATAAAAATGTAACATCCCGTCCTGCAATCGAACAGTGATTGAAAAATCTTGACATGCGCCTTGTAACTCTCCAGATATTTGTATATGTTCCAATGGTGAAGGGTGGCATGCCAACTGTACAGCTAAAACCAAAGAGTGACCGGGAATTATCTATGATGGCTAGAATAGAAAATACCGGTAAACAATTTGTAATTAATCAGATAGCATTGATATCATTAGCATTTTAACATCAAAGATTATTCATTCCAATCTGTCTCTATCCCCGGAATATTGAACGGAAACTCAGAAAGATAAGAGCGGATATACTCTCTCTCTCTCTCTCTCTCTCTCTCCCTCTCTCTCTCTCTCTCTCTCCTTAACTTTTCATATTGGGGTTATATGGCTCGTTTGTTTGATTCGAAACACCATCGGCACTTTCAAAATGGCAACTCACAAAAATGTATGCTTAAAAGATGTTGAAATGACCGTAGAAGTGAACATAAATGGAACACGAACATTTTTTCTGGCTTTCCTATTCCCGAATAAGTATACATTACCACAATGTTAACCTGAGTATGTTCCCAGAATTTTGAAGTGAATCCACTTGGACAGGATTTAGGCATAATCAATTAAACCTCCTGATAATAAATGTTTTGGAAGTGAAAATCCAAAAAAGCATTCGTGTTCGTTAATGTATTTCTTTCAATGAATTCATTCACGTTTACTTTATATGAAAGCGTATTATATTAATTTGTATGGTTTCGTGTTATGAAGCTCTATCATACAGAACCGTACTTGAGACCAAATTCAAGAAAAGAAATAAAGTTATAAATATTGGAAAATAAATCGCCCGAGTAGCACACCCCGACAACACCACGTGAGCTGAGCCACCAAGGTAAATCTGTTCGCATTTGCTGGGGGAGATAGATCACCCTTACTTTCTAACTGTGGAAATGTTTAGTTCTCTCGATAAGGTGGTTATAATACTCGAAGCAAAATAATGTTACGGTCTCGTGGTGGCCATCTTAAAAAATTACTGTCGTGTAACCGTGGCATTGTACAACTATTCTGCTTTCAAAAATCAAGTGCAACCCAGTTGTGTTGATAAATAACGCAAAGCTATGTGTGCCGAAGTGGTCAAACATGAACAAGTGACGGCCATTTCGGAAAATCTTTTGAACAAATTTACACATCTGGTTAGTGTTTTTTTGTTGTTTTTTTTGCTTATTATTTTCATCGATATTATTTTCATTCCTTAATTAATTAAATATTAGTCTCATTATAATGTAGGACTGTAGAACCATTTTGCTTTAAAAAAAAATGAAAGTGTAACGCAGTATGGTGGCTAAATAATAAAAAGGCACATGGACCCAAAGTGGCCGAAATTAAAATCGGAATGATGGCAGCCATTTTGGAAATCGGAGATGACTGTTATTACACCATATCTATTGTGAAGTAATCGCATTGCTGTGAGAGAGAGAGAGATAGAGATAGATTCTGTATTTAATAATCGAATAAATTTATATTCCACAGGGTGTGATGGTTGGTATATGGGACAGAAGGACAGCTACGTAGGAGACGAGGCCCAAAGTAAGAGAGGTATCCTCACACTAAAATATCCCATTGAACACGGTATCGTCACCAACTGGGACGACATGGAGAAGATCTGGCATCATACCTTCTACAACGAGCCCCGTGTGGCTCCAGAGGTACACCCCGTCCTTCTAACAGAAGCTCCCCTCAACCCTAAAGCCAACAGAGAAAAGATGACACAAATTATGTTTGAAACCTTCAACTCTCCAGCTATGTACGTAGCTATCCAAGCTGTCTTGTCCCTGTACGCCTCTGGTCGTACAACCGGTATTGTTATGGACTCTGGAGATGGTGTCACACATTGTGTACCCATCTATGAGGGTTACGCCCTGCCTCACGCCATTATTCGTCTAGATCTCGCGGGACGTGATCTCACGGACTACCTTATGAAAATCTTAACAGAGCGTGGTTATTCCTTCACCACCACCGCTGAGAGAGAAATTGTGCGAGATATTAAGGAGAAATTGTGCTATGTTGCTTTAGACTTTGAGCAGGAAATGCAGACGGCTGCTTCTTCATCTTCCTTGGAGAAGAGTTACGAATTACCTGACGGTCAGGTGATCACAATCGGTAACGAGAGGTTCAGGTGCCCGGAAGCTGTCTTTCAGCCATCTTTCCTTGGAATGGAGTCTTCCGGTGTCCATGAAACCACATACAATTCCATCATGAAATGTGATGTAGACATTCGTAAAGACTTGTACGCCAACACCGTGTTGTCAGGTGGCACCACCATGTACACAGGCGTTGCTGACCGTATGCAGAAGGAAATCACCGCCTTGGCTCCACCCACAATGAAGATTAAAATCATCGCTCCACCAGAGAGGAAATACTCCGTCTGGATCGGTGGCTCCATCTTGGCTTCTTTGTCCACTTTCCAACAGATGTGGATCAGCAAACAAGAATATGACGAATCCGGTCCCAGCATCGTTCACAGAAAGTGCTTCTAATAAAAAGAATTTCATCGTCTGTAAACTGAAGTTCGTACTTGTAAGAACCAACTACCTTTGTCCAGTATTTGAATTAGAAACTATCGGATCGATGGATGTTCTTTCAAATGTTCCAAAACAATGGATTTCCAGTTAATACATAATCGGGGTTCGTATGTGTTGAGATAAATCAATTCAAGCAGGATATGATGGGCGACGGAGTTTTTATGGGGAGTGTGAAAATGCTTAATCTGCATAATAAGTTATTTTGAGTTATTAATTGCGCATAACTACTTGTCACAGCAGATTTTTCAGGTGTAAACAGTTTTGCCAGTCTGAGAAGTATGGTCCATTGGATAGAGTAAAAAGCAAAAAAATAAAATTCAGCCTACCGTCATCCAGGCTGGGCTCAGACCGTTCAGGTCGCTAGAGCTTATGGCGTATTTATCGAGTGACCTTGGTACATATTGTTCTGACAGGAGATTGATTGAAAGACGTTTTGGAAATTTTGCCGTATTCCCTCATGGAAAAGGTACTTTCTGAACCGAAGAATATTCTCCCCATATTAACTCACTACATGTTGAATCATCTCTCGTTTGAGACTGCTCACCTTGAATAAAAGTCTGAAAGCATTGGAACGATCAGCGGAAGTTGCCATATGCTTGGAGTGTACAATATTGCCGCACAAAGGGACCTACTCATACATAGCTGTCGAGGTGATTTGACAGACAGAACGAGGTTATAACTTTGATGTCGGGATTTCCCGTGATGAGCCCTAATTCTAATAAATAGTCAAAGAATCGGGACACTAGACGTTGGTTGTTTTTGTCTGTTTGTTTTGTTGGTGTTTTTTTGCGCAAGAGTAATTTATTTCGTGCAATTCCATACGTTTAACAGGTCTTCTGTTCGTCATTTACGCCATTACGTAAGAGCGCCATTGGACTCGTAAATCTCAGCATTTTTCCTATTATCGTTATTTACGAGGCAACAGAGGAAGGGGGAGAGAAGCTCACAATATAGTTAATGAGGGTGTTTCGATTCGCTTTTTACATCCAGACTGCTAGCGCTTGTTCTGTTAAGAGTTGAGAGCGATTGTTGGTCTTATATTCTAGGATAATCTGTCGTCGATAATTGTATGCAAGAATTTCTCCAATCGTGCTTGTCAATCGATGAGAAAATGGCTTCTGTTTGAGTGCACCAGCGCGGGCATTTGCGAATCGGTTTGGTGAGATGCGGATCACGCCATCCAGAGGCCGTTACAGGCGCTGAGAATGGAATGTTTATCAGTCTAGGGGTCATCTTCTTAATCAGCCACAGGCCGGTAAGGCCCTGGAGAAGATTTCATTGTTGCCTTCGTCCCACCCTGTGAGCGAATTATTAACTGCCGCAATCCAGACACATATGACGCACAGATCGAGCGTTGTCGGAAAGGCTCTGAACATGAATTACAGCATGACGGAATCACGGTTTGGAAGGTACTTTAAAAGTTTGAAGCGCTCGTTACTGAGAATGCATTCTCTATACGCAGACTTTCTACGTCTTATCGTTTAGTTACTGCTGTCAAGTTTTATATAAAATATAATATCCTCCAAAATATTGCAGATTTTTCCGTTATATAATCTTTGGAAATAACCGTGACGGAATCACAGTAAAAGTCTCCATTTTGACTAATTATGTTGATTATCTAATTTTTGGCTGCTCTCTTTCGATCTCCTCTGATTATCCTGATATGCCATCTTAATAAAATTCGGTAGAATGATAAGACTTTTTCCTTCGTGAGAAAAGAGTGATTGGTCATCACAGGAATTAAATTTAGTCCGTGACGGAATCATCAAAAATCCTGACGGAATTAGGAGTGCGCATTTTAAATCTTTTCGATATAATAGCTTTATTAATTACACATTTTCTCCAAAAAAAAAATTCTTTAGGACGAATTTATAACCTCTTATTGTAAAATTAAGACTCTGAACGCTTACTTTATCCAATGTATACAGTTCTTGTCAAATGCATATATTTTTTGCAGATGGTTTTAAATAGTATACCTTTCAGTAACTGCAATTTTTCCTCCTTGACAATTTCGAATTTCCCGAGTTGGTCAGGTTTATAAATTATGGGGAAAATAATTCAAGCTTAAGAAAAGTCTTCTCTGTTATTGACGTGTTCTCGGAGATATAGGAAGCGAATAGAAAAACTTATATAAGCTGTATGGTCTACGAAAAATGTGAGGCGAATAAGCCTGTTTGCGAAAAAGGGCGTTTGTTTGGTGACGGCGCTTTTACGTGGAAATCGTGAAGTAGATTTATCTTGTAGGTAACTCTTATTTAAAAAATCTTTACAATGCGACGGAGTTACCAATCGGTCTTAAAGGCGGTTTTCTGCGGTTGTAGTTCTGAGACGGTCCCGTATTCACCGATTTCAAGTTATAAACGATGCGTTTTTCGTTGATTCGGAATTGATAGCTCTACAGCGGCATTGTGTTACAATGTTGATCAGCTAACATTTATCGCAAATCATTAGATATTTTGTTTGACTATTAATATGATTCCATCACTTGATTCATTCAACGCTGGAAAAATCGGACTTATTTTTCTACCTGGTGTCAATTTGTCATTACACAGTGCCGAAAGTATTACGTTGCCCAATTGGCCGGTAAAAAAACAATGCAGGTCGGTTGTTTGACATTCATTTGAGACCACAGAAACAGACGTTCAAATAAACCGAAAAAAGATTTATACAATTGCTTTATTTCAAGAAATATCGGGCATTAATTAGGAAAGTGATCCGCAACTCCCCGTGATTCGGAACCCACAAAACTACTGTATGAAATTGTAGGACCAAAGCGGGGGATGTAAGACTCCGTCGGCAAAAAAAATAGAAGAAATGCCCATATACCTGAACATTTCGTATAGTCTGTCTTTATTTCTACTCTTTTTCGATGGGTTCATGGGAACTGAGTTGACACATTATAATGATATCCAACATAACTGTTAAAATAGCACAATATAAATTAATCCTTAATCATAGCCTGCATCACAATCCAAAATGGGGCTAATCTTCTGTCCTGGTCTGGTTGCCTCCCAATGTTGGTATGTTGGCAAAGGTATAGCGAGAAAGTCAAATTGGCGATTAATTTTTTAACAAATTACGCCTAAAAATCTTTACAAATATCCGATTTGCGTTCCGCAGTCCCTCCTTCCGTCCATCCGATAAGCGCACATTGAGGTTGAGTAATACCGGGTGTGCCATAGTATTTTAACATGGTAGATTTTCTGTCCACGGCTTCAGATTAGTCAATTGGCTTAGCACATCTTCAGAAAACTTTTACTTAATATTCGCCGTTACAAATCGCCCAACAGGGTCTTTCCACTCGAACGTATAAAAGAATTCCGCATACTTTTCGGATCATGTTTTAGATACGCCCGCCAGAGATAAGGTCGTTCAATATTTGATTAAAATCTTGGATGGAAAAAAATCAATGGTATTGTGACCTATAGGAGCATATACATCCACATATGTCCGGACATAATATAGTCGCACGAGAAATTTGGCATTGGGCAACCAAACAAGCCATGAACATTTACAACCACACAAGTGCTGGTTTGTCGGAACAAGAAAATAGAATTGCAAAAGTTCTTTCTGAACCCAGAAATTAGCCACACCAGTAAAATGACCCACAAGTACATGTTAGTGTCTGCGTCCGCCAGTTTGAGCGCATGTTCGGACGTCTGTGTGTCCATCCGCAATATTTCCATAACCTAGGATGCCTGCGCCGTGATCTTTGGCGTACGGATGCATTATAGGGGTCTCTAGGTCAAGTTAACTGAAGACTGACCGTGACCTATTTTCGAAGGTCACTAGTCAAAATGTGAATAATGACGGTGCCTTGTGAAGGTATGTAAGGGGTAAATAGAGCTAGAGCCTTGATATTTTGCACAATGCTGTCTTGTGTGGAAACCTCTAGGTTTCAATCAGGACTGGCCTTCATCTATTTTCAAAGGTCTCGAAGGTCCATATCAACAGCATTGTGAATACCGTATCCCAATAATAAGAGCGCTATCGTGGATATTTTGCACAATGCTTCCTTATGTAGGCCTCTAGGTCAGGGTCACTTCATACTGACCTTGATCTTCGAAGATCACAGAGGTAAAAATGTGAAAAGGACTGCTATTTAAATTTTTACTTCTGTGACCTTTGAAAATAGGTCAAGGTAGGTACAAAGTTAACATGACGGAGAAGCCTTTCACAAGACGGCATATCCAGCCTCTCGCTCATTCTGTTCTTGATATATTGCCTTCGCAATGCTATTTACATTAGGACCTTACAAATATTAGACGGCATGGTGCCAAATATCCAGACTAAATTAAGTCGTTCCTTTTAAATTGGTGTTCACTGGCAAATAGGATCACTATTTGCTTCGTGCGCAATATCTAGGGGACAACTTGACCTAGAAGTAATATAGCCTCCTGAACAAGGTTTGAACAACTGTACACTCTTGAGCTTTAACAGTTATTGCTACTTCGTATCCGCCTTCATTAAAAGTTTGTTATTGAGCCTTGTCGAGAGAATTTTAGTAGTGAAGGTAACTTGCCATTTCAGATTTCCCCGGTGCGGGACTTGCCATCTCACGGACCTTTGTAGCTGAATAGAACTTCACAGATTTTAGTGATGTAGTTATTTGGAAAGCTCGTGCAATAAAAGCAAACTTGGTTGTGCATGGGCTGTCAACTCTGCAGAGATATGTATTTCTCTTACTGGTGCATATGCATTGTCTCCGCTATCACGTGACTTTGTGACATCACGTCTTCTCACCTGCAGCCATTTTTCTATCCCAACGGGCGAGATATGTGTACGCCATATGCAGGTTCTTCTGGAATATTGCTATCCAGAAATGGGGCCCCTCCAGCTTCGGGCAGCATGGTTTGTACCATACCATGTTTGTCTGGCACAGGAGGTAAATTAAAGTGCCAAACAAATTAAGCTCCCTGGCGATCCATTGTGATCACCAGTGTCTGTAGAGCCTAATTTTCAAAATTCAATTTTTTTTGTAGTTTTGGTTAGGTTTTTGTTAGGGTTAGGGTTTTGCTAGGGTATGTTTTTTTGGGTCATCGTCGCCGTGTGACCGATAAGGTAAGGTGCGACGTTAAACTCCAAACAACCAACCAATCCAGAAATGTGTAGGTCTGTCGAAATTCTCGCTTGTCGTATAGTCTACGAGAGCGTAATCATTTTCATTTATAAACAGGTATATGATGGTCCATCGGGATTAGCTGTGTTTTCAGGGGATTATCAAGCAAGTTGCTATACCATAACGGATTGGTTACCGTGCTCATTGGAGAGAACTTAACTTCTTTTAAAGCCCTATCTTAACGCGTTGACGCGCTATCGTAACGAGGTAACGCCTCCACGCACTGTCGACCGCCCAATCACTCCTGCTTTGGCCCTCGATCCTTGATGAAAGTGAAGTTATCATGCACCGGAAGTGACGTCACCATCGGAAGTGGCGCCATCGCGCGCATCACCCCCAAGGAAATATTGAAGCTGATGAAATGGATAAGACAGCCCTGAATAATGATGTTGATCCTGTTGGAATCTCATATAGCGATTTTAGACCTATCTGTGCTTATATGAGAAAGCGGTTTCAATCTTTATGAGATGCTGTGGATAATAACAAACTTTGAGTTCAAAAACTGTAGGATACACTCGTCGGAGCAGACAGAAAAGTTTCAATAAAACAATGATCAATGACATTTACTAAAAAAGGGGGGATTTGGCTCAATGCTCCACTCAAGTTTGTTTCACTCAAATGGTGACAGTCAGTTTGGCTGGCGGAGGAAACCGAGTACCCGGAGAGAGCCACCGCCCGTCGGCAAGTAAATGACAAACTTCCACACATGGACCAGCTGGGCTCGAACCCGTGCCGGTTCAGCAGTGTGAGGCTAGCGGTCACCAGCGAAGCACCTAAGACCACTCGGCCACCGAGGGCCCCTACTAAAAAAGGAACCATCCCCAAGGTGTATTCCATGCCACGAAGATCTCCCAGTGAAGCAATTCTGATCGACTGTATAGATTTTAAGATTGTATGAGATTCTTTTTATCAAGCAGCTACTTTAGAAGATCTTCTTGGTCGGGTAAAAGAGGACTGTTTTGGTTATTGGAGAGAAATCGGTTTGTTGTATAAGCCTAAATTGGGGCGATATGCAAGAGGTGGGAAAAATTGACGTCTGGCGACTAAAAAGCAACCATGTGACTCTACAGGAAATAATTCGTCGACACCCTGTCCCAACCTTCAGACCCGAGAATACGAAGGAATCTAGGACGTAGCCTTATTATTTCAGCCGCGCTTTTATTGCAGCGGTTCATGTAGAGACTTTGAAGTATCCACACGGCCCCTAGCACCGGCTTATGCGGATTAGATACGCTAGCTCGGGGGCTGTGATGACCGGTCAGCTCAAACAACTCGTGTGATGTTAATGGATGAGCATCATGGACGTCTGATGAAGTAAACGCCTTAACATGGGAAAACCTGGTAAATGCAGGAATAGGAAAACTAACCTGTAAAATCCGACGTCGTACGGCTTAAATTTCCCACCGAAACCTTAACCCTATATATATTTGTCGAGTGACATGTACAGAGGGCGGGCCTCGGACTAACAGTCCACCAGCAGAATCCTACCATATACAGGTAATGAATTGGAGCGATATACAGAAGGTGGCAAAATTGAGATCTGGCGACTAAAAACCAACCATATGACTCTACAGGAAATGATTTGTTTTTGGGGTGTTGTGTTGATTACTTGTAGGTTGCTTGGTTTTCTCTCTCTCTCTCTCTCTCTCTCTCTCTCTCTCTCTCTCTCTCTCTCTCAGTGACATGTACAGAGGGCGGGCCTCGGACTAACAGTCCACCAGCAGAATCCTACCATATAGAGGTAAAGTTCTCTCAAGCAAAACGCGTCTCAGCGCCTTAACGAGCGATAAAGGGGTTTTGGTGGACGATTAGCCATTGAACTCTGAGTGCACTTTCGGTCACGTGACCTTTGACCACGTGATCGGATGTGACCATTGACCCTGCGCTGCTCGAAAGTGACGTCATCGTACGCAGGCGGACACACACACATACATGGTGCACCCGCACCCTGGTGTACCCTATGCCCTACGGGCTATAGGGTACAGGGTGTACCAGGTATGTATCGTTAAGGCGCTGAGACGGGCGTAAAGATAGGGCGTTAAGGCATTGAGACGGGCGTTATGGCGTAACGACGGGTGTTGACGGGCGTTGAGACGGGCGTTAAGGCGTAAGGACCGGCGTTGACGGGCGTCACTGCATTTCGATGTATTGGTGGCAATTCCATGAAAATCCGGGCTTCTGAGCTAGTTCACCAGGGCGTTGAAGCGTTAAGCTAAGCGTTGATGGGCGTTACTGTGGCGGGCAAGTGTATTGCCAAAACAAGCACAGTCGACGTTCAACCGTCAATATGGCTTATAGTTACAGGATAACTTACAACAGGCGTACACCCAAATGCGCCCCTGCATCAGGAAAACAGCCATGGCGATCTATGAAAAGTACACCTTACTACCGCTTGAGATGAAAGGCGACCCCACGCACAGGTCCATCATGAAGACCAAGCGTCACTTGGAAGAGGATATGGGGCTACCATCCACTGAGGCCCTGGAAAATGCGATCAGGATGCGCAAGCAACTCTTTCAGGACATGCTGCCCGAACAATATCCAGGCCTGCCCGACGACGATTAGGTCACACCTAGCAAAGATGAAAGTCTCTGAAACGGCGACTTCTGATTGGACAAGAGCAGCCGAGAATACATCTAACGCAGTAACGGGCAAGAACGAATATGAATGATACAGCGCCAAATGGCGGCCTCTGATTGGACAAGAGTCTTCTTGAATTGTAAACATACCCAACGCGGCTCCCCCAGCGTGGGTATGATGTACTGGAGGGGAGAATAAACCATATGAAAAAAACATGTTGTTGTTCTCTTCTCTCTCATCCTTGTTGTTGTTGTTTTTCTTTCGTCTGTGTATATCATGGCGTCAAGGTGTTATGCTAGGGCGTTATGGCGTAACGATGGGCGTTAAGGCGTAACAACGAGAGCTCGGAGCTCGGGGATGGAGTAGTCGGGAGCTCGGGGATGAGGCAGGCGGGAGCTCGGAGCTCGGGGCCCAAATTTGTTGCTTTCTATACTACTCCTAAATGTAAGATGAGGACCCGGATGTAAAACTGATACCCCAGACGGTCCATTTGACCAGGTATGGTCCCTCAATCACTCAACAAACCTCCACGACTCCCCAAAATGCCTGCTTTCTATACTACGGCCAGACTGCGCATGCGCAAAATGATGAAAACGGACGATACATTAGTCCAGTCGGATCCCACTCAGTCACTCACTCACTCACAGGAAAGTACCCGGATGTAGGTCAGACAGGTCTAAACATGTTCCCCAGGGTCACGCTCGATTCACGCCTACCGGAAGTGACGTCATACACCTACGCATCCTAACCCCAGATACAGAGTAGTACACTTGCACCCATTGACCTTTGTGCACTTAAAGAGCATATTGACGCTCATTGACCCCAAGAGGTCAAAGATCAATGTGAATGAATATCCCGTGACTATACTTTGGGATAGGGTTGATAGCAGTTTTCCTCTATTGTAGGGGTAAAGTCCGTGTTCCGCTTTTTATATTTTCGGAAAAAAATCGTAAATTTACATACACCCACTCCCCCACCCTACCTCTCTCAGCAGGCCCCGATAAGCCAGGGACCGATATTAGCCCTTTGGGATAGGGTTGATCGGGGTTTTCCCCTATTGTAGGGGTAAAGTCCGTGTTCCGCTTTTTATATTTTCGGGACAAATCCTAAATTTACATACACCCACTCCCCCACCCTACCTCTCTCAGCGGGCCCCGATAAGCCAGGGACAGATGTTAGCCCTTTGGGATAGGGTTGATAGGAGTTTTCCCCTATTGTAGGGGTAAAGTTCGTGTTCCGCTTTTCATATTTCGGGACAAATCCTAATTTTACATGCACCCACCCACGACTGTTCGAAAAATTTCACCGTTACGCTTCGAGACCCTTTCCATTGTGATTTTCTTGGTGAGTCGAGAAAAACGAGACCCCACAACCCATAGTAAAACCCACAAAAAAAAATGGACCACCCCTCCCCCATAGCCAGTATGGGGCTATATGGGGCTATATACAGACCTACCCGGTACTTTTCGAAACATTTCACCGTTTAGCTCCGAGACCCTTCCCATTGTGATTTTCTTGGCGAGACGAAAAAAACGAGACCCCACAACCCATAGTAAAACCCACAAAATAAATTGACCACCCCTCCCCCATAGCCAGTATGGAGCTATATGGGGCTATATACAGACCCACCCGGTACTTTTCCAAAAATTTCACCGTTTAGCTCCGAGACCCTTTCCATTGTGATTTTCTTGGCGAGACGAGAAAAACGAGACCCCACAACCCATAGTAAAACCCACAACAAAAAAATGACCACCCCTCCCCCCGCATAGCCAGTATGGGCCTATATACACACCTACCCGGTACTTTTCGAAAAATTTCACCGTATCGCTCCGAGACCCTTCCCATTGTGATTTTCTTGATGAGACGAGAAAAACGAGACCAAACAACCCATAGTAAAACCCACGAAAAAAATGACCACCCCTCCCCCCCCACCCATACGCGTATTTCCCCGTATATTGTATAATACATATAATTGTACGAGTCCGTGTTCCGCTTTTTAATTTTTTTTTATTTTTTTTTTTTTTGTGAAAACACCTATGACAAGACTGAAGAGAGCTTGACTTTGACACCTCACTCGACCCAATCGGTCCATGCAACGTATTTGAAGTCTGGGGACTACTTTCTGTCCGCGGAAGCAGACCGGCGCATTACCGTCAGACCGCGGAGGAATTCGAGGTCAAAGGTTGCCGGAACTATAGTGAACTTTGCGGGGAGCTCTCTTTTGTTGGAGGTAGTTTTTGGTCTCTTGAGCTGGTAGCGCCCCCCTGTCGGATGAAAGAGTTATCTCCCCGGCAAAATGAGGCTTTAAATAGCCTTTCTATACTACTGGGGGGGGGGGGGTATGCAAATAGGCACAAAATGGCCCCAATATGATAAGCTACAGTCACGGAGCGTCAGCTCTCCTGTTTTTGTCGTTTCGGAGATAGAGTAGGAAGTTTTGTAGGTGCGGAGCCCCACCCCCTCCCCTACTAACCCAGGTCTGTTGGGTTAACATTTTGAAATTTGATGGACATGTTCAATAACAGTTTCACTGTGCTACTCGAGCGCACGTGACCACTGATAGCACATGTGTTATTTAACGCAAACAAACATCCTCGAAATATATATCACAAAATACATTCCATTGAATATCAGCGGAATATGCAATGAAGTGTTCGTCCGGGAAAGATATGCAACTAATTTCTACAAAACCAATACCATGATATAAATACGATCATATGATATTAGGTCTTGAGAACTTCGCCCATTAGTAGTTTGCAACTCTGAACAATTTCACTGTGTACCTCGAGGAAAATCGTAGAAAATCTGATATAGGGGTTACCCCCTGAACTATAATAAACAACATGTATGCGCCATAATCTGTATTATTTCCATAAAATAGGAAATCTTTAGATCCATCCCATCACCAAAACCATATATGGAAATGCCGACGCCGCATCCAGGGCAGCGCGAGACAACACTTCGTGTTATCTTCCATATTTGGAAAGTCTGGATCGATAAATCAATAAGAACGTCTGAGTCATGGTCAACGGAGAAGACCAGCTGTTCTTTATTATACAAGGGCAAGGTGACCAAGAACCCAGGTTCCGGTTTCATTTTGACAGTTCACAAAACGATTCAATATATATTTCTAATGAGGACTTCAGGTGGAATGTTATAACACTAAATCATCGAGGATTACCATCAATACCAAAGAACCCGTTACAAACAACTACCAATTGTAATCTTTATATTGAGTCGACAGCTATGTATTATCCAGCCATGGTTCATGGCGTTTCCGAATCAATCCTAATCTCAAGTCCGGCAATCGTGATAAATAAGGTATCTTAGTCAATCGTAATTTTAAACCAAATCCTGCATTTATTAGTCGGTCGTGTTACCTAGGTCCTAGCGTCGATCGTATTAACCCTTACCTGACCTGGGGTAGATGAGGTTAGCTTATCATATTTGGGTCACGTTAAGGAATTTGGGTCAATTCAAAATGGCAGCCGTGTGGGATACCGAAAAGTAATGCATTTTTCTGCATAATTTTTACTTTTCTCACGATAAAAGTTCGCTAAAAACTATTTCAAGTTATGATGCGCTTCTTGCGATGTAAATGGCGTAAATAGATAATTCGAAAAATCTGCCAAAAACATGCTGTCTGGAAATATGACAACATTGTGACGTCATCAGAACGGTTGTTTTGGAAAAAAATTTCTACTCTTCCATTCAGAACTTCAGAAAATATAGTGGGGTATGTTTCAGCATCCTAGCTTCTGGGACAACGAAAATATTTAGGCGGGTCACCCCCAGCCACTCGCCCCCAGCCTGATGAACACCCCAAATTGCCCAGCCCAGATAGGTACAATGCTCATCCACAATGTTATCAAACCAATCGTATAGCAACAAGCCAAGTTAGATATATATTATAGAGTCGTGGCCCATAACGTTTGCAAGTCAATTATAATATCAAATCGGGCATTCATTAGCCAACCGTGATCCATAACGTTTACAAATCAATCGTAATATCGAGTCTGGCATTCAGTAGCGAGCCGTGATCCATAACGTTTACAAATCAATCGTAATATCGAGTCGGACATTCAGTAGGGAGACATGATCCATAACGTTTACAAATCAATCGTAATATCGAGTAGGACATTCATTAGCGAGCCATGATCCATAACGTTTACAAATCAATCGTAAAATCGAGTCGGACATTCATTAGCGAGCCGTGATCCATAACGTTTACAAATAACTCGTAATATCGTGTCAGACATTCCTTAGCGAGCCGTGATCCATAACGTTTACAATTAACTCGTAATATCGTGTCAGACATTCCTTAGCGAGCCGTGATCCATAACGTTTACAAACCAATCGTAATATCAAGCCAGGCATTTATTGACCAACCGTGACGCATAAGTTTATAAGTCCATCGCAGTATCAAGTCCGACATTCATTATCCAGCCCTAATCAATAACGTTTACAATTCGATCATAATGTCGAGTCGGACATTCATTAGCTAGCCGTGATGCATAACGTTTACATATCAACAATATCGAGTCGGACATTCATTAATTAGCGAGCCGTGTTCCATCACGTTTACAATTCCATGAAAATACTGAGTCAGACATTCATCTCCAGCCGTGATCCATAACGTTTACAATTCAATCGTAATATCAAGTCGGATATTCATTGGCGAGCCGTGTTTAAAAACGTTTACAATTCAGTAGCAATATCAAGCCAAGTTATAGACACCCATTAGTCAGTAATGGTTCCATGATTCCTATTCAATCCTAGGGACTAGAGTTAGATAGTCAGGTTCCATAACGTTGCACAGTCAATCGTTTCAGCTGTGTCTGTTCATAACACATATAGGGGTCACATCCAACATGAATATTCAACCGCCTTTCACAGAAGAACTTCACGTCAACAATCGGCAGAGTTATACGTTCGATATAGGAAAGTCCCAAAAGGCATAATATGAAATTTAAAAAAAAAAAATTTTATCTCTTGGAAGAGATTACAAGCGTCTAGTCCGTCATTCATAATCCAGGCGTCGTCCATTAGAGAACATCCGCGTCCATAATCCAAAGACCTATTCCATATTCCATATAACAGTATTAGCACCAAATTCAAAAAGACAATCATAGTATACATAAACATAGGCTTGTTTCCTGCAAGAGAGAA
Source organism: Hanleya hanleyi (assembly GCA_036873755.1). Classification (NCBI taxonomy): domain Eukaryota; kingdom Metazoa; phylum Mollusca; class Polyplacophora; order Lepidopleurida; family Hanleyidae; genus Hanleya; species Hanleya hanleyi. The sequence continues at coordinate 53,503 of JAVTVY010037938.1, read as the reverse complement.
GCGGTCAACAGTTTTCAATGATGCCGGCAAGACATCATGATGTTCCAAAAATATCAAATCCGTATCGCTGATCAGTATTCTTAATCCATAATATTCGTTGTAAGTCGTCATCTAAGAATGATGTATCTCAGTCACGCTTTGATTGTGACTGTTCATATGAGTACCATGAGGATCTTGAAGTACATGGGTTCATACGGCCCCTAGCCCCGGGTTAAGCGGAATTAGACACAAGTTACGAAACGTAAGTTAGGAATGTAACACAAGTTACTTACGAAAGTTACACAAGTTTCATAACGAAACGTTATGAAAAGTTACAAGTATCAGAGAATCGGTCAACCGTGTTCAATGATGGCAGCCAGACACCATGATGTTCTACTCGGAAAATTCTCATTACTGAAAAGTATTCTCTAATCTCACACTGAAAAAAAAATTCCTTCAAATTCAAGGAATATTCCCCGACTATTACACCAGCGGAATATTCCTCAAAATTTAATAAGGGATATACCGTAGCATGTTAAGGAAATTCCTTAACATGGTAATGAATATTCCTTAGTTATGTTGAGGAATATTCCGCTGGTGTAATAGTCGGCGAATATTCCTTAAATTTTTAATGAGTTTGTTGTTGTTTTTTTCTGTGCAATGAAAAGATCGTTTTCTATAGTATACCGTAATGTATCTCAATTCATTGATACAGAGCACTATGGAGATGCCAAATACAAGGCTGTCGAACGACTCCAAGGTATGTAGCTAGGTAGGTAGGTCAAAAGAAGAGGATTAAAATGTAAACACGTACCGGTATGAAACGTAGCGCCCAAGATCTTGCATGTTACGATATTGTTTTGCCGTCGGAGTGCGACATTTATCACAGAATTTGAGAAATTGAGAATAACTGATGGAATAGATTGAATTGAATTGAATTGAAATTTATTCACCAAAATATACATCAAAGTAGTGGATACCAATGGCTGAAGTGCTGAATTTTTTTTCGAAGTATGTATGAGTAATAATTAGCCTGAGAATACAATTTGGCGGGAATAAAACCCAAAAGGGCTTGTTCTATCCCAGTAACTTCTTAAGTGGCATCGGTAGAAATAGGAAAAAAACATATGGCTGAAGAATAAAAGATTTCACGCACTGAGAGAAATCGACCAGCTATTACAATGCATCAGTTCGTAATGAAATAGGATTTAAGTTTTGATTTAAAAAGTGATGTTGATTGAATGTCTTTCATTGATGGAGGCAGTTTGTTCCACTCTCGAGGTCCTGTAACTTTGAGGGTGTAAAATGATAAATTGGACCGATAGATGGGTCTATATAGGTTAAGCAGGTTTCCCCTGGTCCGATAATAATGAATACTAGATTGCTTAGTAAAATAGGACTGGAAAATTTGTGGCAGTATTTCGGGATGGTGAAAAAATTTGTGAGTCAAAACAAGGCATGAGTAAAGATTTAGTTTCTGTAGCTGTAAAATTTTTAAATCAGTAAACAGGGGCGAAGTGTGGTCTAACTTTCTAGATAATGTTATCACTCTTAGCGCACGTTTCTGGAGAGTTATCAATGGCTGTAGGTGAGTAATATAGGTATTTCCCCATAGAACATTACAGTAGTTGAAATAGGGGAAGATCATCGAATAATATAAGATGTACAGCGTTTTTTTGTTCAAGGCGCCTTTTATGTGGTTTATTATCCCTAGGTTTCTGGACACTTTATTACAAATATAGTGTATATGAGTCTTCCAGTTTAGTTGATCATTAAGAAAAATGCCCAGAAATTTGAATTGATTTACGAGTTGTATTTCAGTGCCAGATATAAGTAAGTGATATGGATTAGCTGGAAGTTTAGAGTTGTTAGGCTTGATTAACATATATTTCGTTTTCTTTGTGTTCAGTGAGAGTCGGTTACAGGAAAACCAAGTAAAGAGTCTGTCTAATTCCTGTGACATGATATCGAAGACCTCGATTATTTTTTCGGAAGAATATACTACACTGGTATCGTCAGCAAATAAGATAATTTTCAGAAGATTAGTAACCTTGCTTATATCATTGATATAGAGAAGAAAAAAAATTGGGCCCAATATTGATCCTTGCGGGACACCATATAATATTTGAGACGGTTCAGAGTAGGCGCCGTTATATATAACACATTGGGATCTGTCAGACAGATAACTTTTAAGCCAAGTATTAGCCAGGCCTCGAAAACCGTAGTGGTCGAGTTTAGAGAGTAATATATTATGATTCACAGTGTCGAAAGCCTTAGACAGATCCAAGAAGGAAACTATGCTATAAAGTTTTGATTCTTTTGCTGAGACGAGTGTGTCATATAGTGTAGTTGCTGCTAGAGATGTCGAGTGATTGGGCCTAAAGCCAAGCTGATCTTTGGAGAGAATTGTATTGGATTCCAAGAAGTCTGATATTTTCGTAGCCGCAATTTTTTCGAGAATTTTACCTAAACAAGGTAGGACAGATATTGGTCTATAATTTGATAGTACAGACGGATCATCGGCTTTCAAAATTGGTGTAACTTTAGCATTTTTAAAGAGCTTTGGGACTATCCCAGAGGAGAATGAAAGATTAATTATGTAGGCAAGCGGAGCAGAAATGTAATCAGATACCAGTTTAATCAAGGACGTCCGTATATCGTCTATACCAGGTGCAGCGGACTTCAGGTTCATTATCGTTAACTTCACCTCGTCCAGATTTACCGGTGTGAATACGAAATTGCCAGGGACAGGTGTGCCAAGGTAATCTTTAAAATTGGAAGGAGTACTTGGGATTTCAGAATCAAGATTGGGTGCCACTGTGCTAAAATATTCATTAAACTTGTTGGCGATAACCTGATTGTCCGATATATTCTCACTGTTCACTCTAAAATACTCAGGTGTTCTTGTGGCCTTACTTCTGTTCATAAGTTGGTTTAAAATTTTCCAATTTCCTTTTATATCTTGATTACTCTCATTAAATTTATATTCAAAATATTGTTTCTTGGCCAATCGTAGAATATGGTTAAGTTTATTTCTATATGCTCTGTATTCGAGATGAATATTTTCATCATGAGTGATGAGGTAGAGTCGATATAGCCTATTCTTTTCATATATCGAGTTTAATATACCGTATGTGATCCAAGGTTTAATAATTTTTTTATTTTTAATTTTAGACGTTGACTGTGATAACTTGGAGAGAAACAAGAAATCCAAATAGTCGGGAAACAAGAACTATAATTCTACACAGCTGAATATACAAGATGGCAGCACGCACGCACACACTTCTCTAAAGAGCACATGTCAATCCGGGCACTTGTTACGTAAGGGGCCGTATACCCATAAAGGGGTGATCTCTGATTATCATTATTTAACAATATAAGAGAACTCATTTTCTCTCACTGGAAAAGTTTCTTGACCGAGTTCAATGTCCACGAAGAAGTCCATAATATCCATAAAGGAATATCCATATTGAAAGGAAAAGTCAATCACGGAAAAGTCCATAAAGATATTATCCGAAAAGAACATAAGAGTCCATATGACGTTCAAAGTCCCTAAAGGACACACAGTCCATAAGGAAAGTCCATAAAGGACACAGTCCATGAAGGAAAGTCCATAAAGGACACACAGTCCATAAGCGTTGTAACAGTACATGTATTACGCTTACAAATCCAGTCTTTTTGGTGCACTAGAAATTCGACCGCTACGTCTTGGCACAAACGTTGATTTGGCGTTGTCGGTCACTTCAGGAGTTTCACGTGCAGTGTCAACTTCCGGAATTTCTGGTGTCACAGACTCGTTACTCTGTGGTACTTCCATGTTGGAGGGCTCTCCCATCACCTCTGGAATTGGCAATGGTGGAAATGGAACGAGATCTCGGTCACATCCACCGTTGTCATGGCGTTTACGGAGATGACTCACATGACGTCGGATAACTCTACCGTCGTTAAGTCTGATAGTGGAACTAACTGCCCCGGTTTTACCGATCAAAGTTCCAGGCAGCCATGGTTGTCCCCTAGCAAAGTTTCGCGCATACACTTCATCTTGTGGGATGAACTCCCTGTCCTTGGTATGCGTATCACGTGTTGTCTTCATCTGGGTCTGTTTATCAATCACTGTTCGTCTGAGATCAGGACGGACCATGTCTAGATTCGTTCGCAGTCTACGTCCCATGAGGAGTTCTGCCGGAGAAACACCCGTTGTACTGTGTGGGGTATTCCGGTACTTGAATAGAACTCGCGCGATACGATCTTCCAATGGAAGATTCTGTTCCATCTTCTTGAGAGCTGATTTCACCGTTCCCACAGCCCTCTCTGCCAGTCCATTTGATGCTGGATGGTAGGGGGGAATGAATATATGGTTTATTCCATTCTTCTGGGTGAAATCACGGAATTCCTCACTTGAAAATTGAGTCCCGTTGTCGGAAACTATTGTTTCCGGAATGCCATGTGTAGAGAATATTTGTCGTAGTTGTTGGATGGTTGTTTTTGACGTGGCTGCTGTGACAGGACGAACCTCTAGCCACTTCGAGTGAGCATCCACGACCACCAAACACATCTTACCCATGAATGGGCCTTGGTAGTCCATGTGTAGCCGTATCCATGGTCTGTCTGGCCACTCCCATGGACGGATGGGAGCCTCAGGAGGTTTCTTCGCATTTGTTTGGCACACAGTGCAGATTCGCACTTTCTGTTCAATGGCCTCGTCCAGTTTTGGCCACCAAACGTAACTTCTGGCATAGCTATTCATCCGGGAAATTCCAAGATGACAATCATGGAGTAGTTCTAGTACTTCCGCTCGGCCTTGCTCTGGGATGATGGCTCTTGACCCCCATAACAGAACTCCGTCCTCGATACTGATTTCAGCACGACGTATGAAGGGTTGAATGTTGTCATCATTCACCTTGGTTGGCCATCCTTGTTTGGTAAATTCCAGCACTTTTGACAGTGTCGGGTCTTTAAGTGTCCAACCTTTGATTTGTTTAGCGTTGACATGGAATTTGTCAAGGGCTTCCATCAGGAAAATGGTTTCTCCTGGAACCTTTGTCTCTTTCGGCTGATCGGACAAGGGAAGTCTGCTGAGACAGTCTGCATTTGCATGTTTGGCTCCTGGTCTGTACTGGATGGTGTAATTATAAGCAGACAATGTCAGCGCCCATCTCTGTACTCTCGGAGATGCCATTTGGGGAACAGGTTTGTTCTCCCCAAGAACAGTCAGCAGAGGCTTATGATCTGTGTAGATCTTGAATGACGATCCATATACATACTGATGAAAGCGTTTTACGCCGAATAGCACGGATAAACCCTCTTTATCCACCTGAGCGTAGTTTCTCTCTGCCACAGATAGAGAACGCGATGCGTAACAGATCGGCCTTTCCGTACCATCTGGGAACACGTGTGATAACACGGCACCTACGCCGTATGGCGATGCGTCACATGACAGGACCAAGTCCTTTTTGGGATCAAAGTACACTAGTAGTGGTGCAGACTGTAGAAGTTCCTTACACTCCACGAATGCTGCGTTTTGGTTTTTACCCCATTCCCATGGCTCTCCCTTTCGCAGGAGTTTGTGTAGTGGCTCCAATCTACCAGACAAGTTTTTCAGAAACCTGTGGTAGAAATTTATCATTCCCAGGAATGCCTTCAGCTCAGTGGTGTCTTGTGGGATAGGTGCATCTCTGATGGCCCGTATTTTGTCGTCCAATGGATGTAGACCTTCGGCGTCCAACTTGTGCCCCAAGAACACAATCTCTGAGACCATGAAAACACATTTCTCTTCCTGGAGTCGGATGCCAGCTTCTTCGATGATGGTGAGCACTTTAATCAGGTTTTCCAGATGTTCCTGTTCCGTAGCACCCGTGATTAATATGTCGTCCATGTAACAAACGACTTTGTCGATGCCACCCAGGAGGCCGTCCATCGTACGTTGGAAGATGCTCGGTGACGATGAAATTCCATACGGTAATCTGTTATAGACGAACAAACCCCGTTGTGTCGTTATCGTTGTCAGAAGCCTGGATTCCGAATCGAGTACCAACTGTTGGTAAGCGTGACTCATATCTAATTTAGTGAAAGTTTTTCCACCTGAGAGTTTTGCGAACAAGCCTTCAATTTTCGGAATCGGGTAAGTATCGGCTTTTACTGCTTGGTTCAGCGTCACTTTATAATCTCCACATATTCGCACTTGCCCGTTTTGTTTTAATACCGGAACAATTGGAGTTGCCCATTCGGAGAACTGTACTGGGCTGATGGTACCTTCTTTATGCAAGCGGGTCAATTCCCTATCTACTTTTTCTTGTAGGGCATAGGGTACTGGACGTGGTTTATGGTATCTTGGCTGTACCGTATTGTCGATGTGGATTTTCACAGTTGTGTCCTTCAATTTACCAAGATCTGGTTTGAACACGTCTGGAAACTGATTTATAACTTTCTCAACAGATGTGAGTTTCTCAGTCTGAGTCAGTGAACACAGTTTCAGTCCATCTAATCGAATTCCCAGTTCCCCAAGCCAATCTCTGCCTATCAGACTGGGTTGTTTCCCTTGAATAACCAGCACTGGCAGTTGCTTGGTCACATCGTTGTAGGTTACATTGACACTTCCCTCCCCCTTTAGTTTCACAACTTCACCGGTGTATGTCCGCAGTACCACATTTGATGGAGAGATCTGGGACGTGGAGAGGGATGAAAATATTTCATCATTCATGACGGATCGGGCCGCCCCTGTATCCAGTTCCATTGTCAAAGAAGTTCCATTAACCTCCAGGGTAGTGGTAATTGGTGGCGATTTTGCCCTTTGTATACTACTCATGGAAAAAAGTTCATACTCCTCTGACTCAGCCAAATTGGAATTTTCAGCTGTTAATGAGTGCGTCTTTGATGTTGACTTGTTGGGGGAAAATTTTGATGCATATTTGCCTCGGTAGGATTTATTTGACCTCTTTTGTTTACCTTTACCGTTACCATGGTAACCAGTAGAAGAACGGCAAGCCGGGGAAATATGTCCAGTTTTTGAACATTTATTACACACCGCATCCTTGTACCAACAAGAATCTGGGTCATGTGACCTATTACATCTGTAACACGGTATAGGTTTAGCAAGATTTTGCTTACCTGCTGCTTTATCAAAGCTGTGTAATTTGTTCACTGCCGCCGAAGTCTCCTTTGCCGAAGCCGTTGCCCCCTTCAAAATTTCTGTGTCTTTAGCTGCCACTTCCATTGCGCGAGCAATGTTTAATGTCTTTTCCAAGGTTAAATCCGAGTATGATGAAAGAAGACGTTGTTGAATTCTGTCATTGTTCAGGCCACATATAATCCGATCACGAAGTAACTCGTCAAGCATGGCGCCAAAATTACAATGTTCTGAAAAATGGCGCAGCGAGGCCACAAACTCCGCAACACTCTCGTCTGAGCGTCTAACTCTGGAGTTGAACTTGAAACGCTGAATGATCGGCGAGGGTTTAGGATGAAGATGATCCCCGACAATTTTTATCAAATTGTCATACGTTGTCTCGCCAGGTTTGCCTGGAGCTACCAAGCGCCTGATCAACGAATACGTTCCGGTACCGCACACGCTCGGAAGCATGGCACGCTTCTTATCTGCGTCAGTCACTTCATGCGCCTTGAAATAAAAGTCAAATCTCTCGGTATATTCGAGCCAGTCACTTTCACCTTCGACGAATTCCTCGAACTTAGGTAACGTAGACATCCTCAGTCGCCAATGTGATAACTTGGAGAGAAACAAGAAATCCAAATAGTCGGGAAACAAGAACTATAATTCACACAGCTGAATATACAAGATGGCAGCACGCACGCACACTCTTCTCTAAAGAGCACATGTCAATCCGGGCACTTGTTACGTAAGGGGCCGTATACCCATAAAGGGGTGATCTCTGATTATCATTATTTAACAATATAACATTGACAAAGGGAAACAACCATTATAAATAGGGTTAAATAAAGTCAGGAATGTGTCAAGCGCTTTACTAGGGTCTCTGCTATCAGATTCGACATCACTCCAGTCAGTTTCTTTTATTATTTGAGTAAAGCTGTCTTTTTGGTCGGGAGTGATTCTGCGATACTGTAAGGTGTGGTTACAGGCCTTAAAGATCTGCTCCGTTTTTATGATATGGAAAACTGGAAAATGATCAGTAATGTCGGTCATGAAAATACCTCGTTCTCTGGTATATCAAGCCTACAACCCTCGTTATCTAGTATATCAAGCCTACAGCCCTCGTTCTCTAGTATATCAAGCCTACATCCCTCGTTCTCTAGTATATCAAGCCTACATCCCTCATTCTCTAGTATATCAAGCCTATAGCCCTCGTTATCAAGTATATCAAGCCTACAGCCCTCTTTATCTAGTATATCAAGCCTACAGCCCTCGTTCTCTAGTATATCAAGCCTACAGCCCTGGTTCTCTAGTATATCAAGCCTACAACCCTCGTTCTCTAGTATATCAAGCCTACAGCCCTCGTTCTCTAGTATATCAAGCCTATAGCCCTCGTTCTCTAGTATATCAAGCCTACAGCCCTCGTTCTCTAGCATATCAAGCCTACAGCCCTCTTTCTCTAGTATATCAAGCCTACAGCCCTCGTTCTCCAGTATATCAAGCCTACAGCCCTCGTTCTCTAGTATATCAAGCCTACAGCCCTCGTTCTCTAGTATATCAAGCCTACAGCCCTCGTTCTCTAGTATATCAAGCCTATAGCCCTCGTTCTCTAGTATATCAAGCCTACAGCCCTCGTTCTCTAGCATATCAAGCCTACAGCCCTCTTTCTCTAGTATATCAAGCCTACAGCCCTCGTTCTCTAGTATATCAAGCCTACAGCCCTCGTTCTCAAGTATATCAAGCCTACAGCTCTCGTTCTCTAGTATATCAAGCCTACAGCCCTCGTTCTCTAGTATATCAAGCCTACAGCCCTCGTGATCTAGTATATCAAGCCTACAGCCCTCGTTCTCTAGTATATCAAGGCTACAGCCCTCGTTCTCTAGTATATCAAGCCTACAGCCCTCGTTCTCTAGTATATCAAGCCTACAAGCCTACAGCCCTCGTTCTCTAGTATATCAAGCCTACAAGCCTACAGCCTTCGTTCTCTAGTATATCGAGCCTATAGCCCTTCTCTCAATGTTGTCTGCAATTCATAATGGCTATACATCTGCACACAAAGTGATGACATCATCTGAGGGATTTCCCCTGGCAATGTCTAATTATAGACAATTATTCACTGTGCCCCTTGATCCACGGTGCCCCGGTCTCCCCAGCCCTCGTTCTCTAGTATATCAAGCCTACAAGCCTACAGCCCTCGTTCTCTAGTATATCAAGCCTACAAGCCTACAGCCCTCGTTCTCTAGTATATCAAGCCTACAGCCCTCGTTCTCTAGTATATCAAGCCTACAAGCCTACAGCCCTCGTTCTCTAGTATATCAAGCCTACAAGCCTACAGCCCTCGTTCTCTAGTATATCAAGCCTACAAGCCTACAGCCCTCGTTCTCTAGTATATCAAGCCTACAGCCCTCGTTCTCTAGTATATCAAGCCTACAAGCCTACAGCCCTCGTTCTCTAGTATATCAAGCCTACAGCCCTCGTTCTCTAGTATATCAAGCCTACAGCCCTCGTTCTCAAGTATATCAAGCCTACAGCTCTCGTTCTCTAGTATATCAAGCCTACAGCCCTCGTTCTCTAGTATATCAAGCCTACAGCCCTCGTGATCTAGTATATCAAGCCTACAGCCCTCGTTCTCTAGTATATCAAGCCTACAAGCCTACAGCCCTCGTTCTCTAGTATATCAAGCCTACAAGCCTACAGCCCTCGTTCTCTAGTATATCAAGCCTACAAGCCTACAGCCCTCGTTCTCTAGTATATCGAGCCTATAGCCCTTCTCTCAATGTTGTCTGCAATTCATAATGGCTATACATCTGCACACAAAGTGATGACATCATCTGAGGGATTTCCCCTGGCAATGTCTAATTATAGACAATTATTCACTGTGCCCCTTGATCCACGGTGCCCCGGTCTCCCCAGCCCTCGTTCTCTAGTATATCAAGCCTACAAGCCTACAGCCCTCGTTCTCTAGTATATCAAGCCTACAAGCCTACAGCCCTCGTTCTCTAGTATATCAAGCCTACAGCCCTCGTTCTCTAGTATATCAAGCCTACAAGCCTACAGCCCTCGTTCTCTAGTATATCAAGCCTACAAGCCTACAGCCCTCGTTCTCTAGTATATCAAGCCTACAAGCCTACAGCCCTCGTTCTCTAGTATATCAAGCCTACAAGCCTACAGCCCTCGTTCTCTAGTATATCAAGCCTACAGCCCTCGTTCTCTAGTATATCAAGCCTACAGCCCTCGTTCTCTAGTATATCAAGCCTACAGCCCTCGTTCTCTAGTATATCAAGCCTACAGCCCTCGTTCTCTAGTATATCAAGCCTACAACCCTCGTTCTCTAGTATATCAAGCCTACACGCCTACAGCCCTCGTTCTCTAGTATATCAAGCCTACAGCCCTCGTTCTCTAGTATATCAAGCCTACAGCCCTCGTTCTCTAGTATATCAAACCTACAGCCCTCGTTCTCCAGTATATCAAGCCTACAAGCCTACAGCCCTCGTTCTCTAGTATATCAAGCCTACAGCCCTCGTTCTCTAGTATATCAAGCCTACAGCCCTCGTTCTCTAGTATATCAAGCCTACATCCCTCGTTCTCTAGTATATCAAGCCTACAACCCTCGTTCTCTAGTATATCAAGCCAACAGCCCTCGTTCTCTAGTATATCAAGCCTACAGCCCTCGTTCTCTAGTATATCAAGCCTACAGCCCTCGTTCTCTAGTATATCAAGCCTACAGCCCCCGTTCTCTAGTATATCAAGCCTACATCCCTCGTTCTCTAGTATATCAAGCCTACAGCCCTCGTTATCTAGTATATCAAGCCTACAACCCTCGTTCTCTAGTATATCAAGCCTACAGCCCTCGTTATCTAGTATATCAAGCCTACAGCCCTCGTTATCTCGTATATCAAGCCTACAGCCCTCGTTATCTAGTATATCAAGCCTACAGCCCTCGTTATCTCGTATATCAAGCCTACAGCCCTCGTTCTCTAGTATATCAAGCCTACAGCCCTCGTTATCTAGTATATCAAGCATACAGCCCTCGTTATCTAGTATATCAAGCCTACAGCCCTCGTTCTCTAGTATATCAAGCCTACAGCCCTCGTTATCTAGTATATCAAGCCTACAACCCTCGTTCTCTAGTATATCAAGCCTACAGCCCTCGTTCTCTAGTATATCAAGCCTACAGCCCTCGTTCTCTAGTATATCAAGCCTACAAGCCTACAGCCCTCGTTCTCTAGTATATCAAGCCTACAAGCCTACAGCCCTCGTTCTCTAGTATATCAAGCCTACAGCCTACAGCCCTCGTTCTCTAGTATATCAAGCCTACAGCCTACAGCCCTCGTTCTCTAGTATATCAAGCCTACTGCCTACAGCCCTCGTTCTCTAGTATATCAAGCCTACAGCCTACAGCCCTCGTTCTCTAGTATATCAAGCCTACAGCCCTCGTTCTCTAGTATATCAAGCCTACAAGCCTACAGCCCTCGTTCTCTAGTATATCAAGCCTACAAGCCTACAGCCCTCGTTCTCTAGTATATCAAGCCTACAAGCCTACAACCCTCGTTCTCTAATATATCAAGCTTACAAGCCTACAGCCCTCGTTCTCTAGTATATCAAGCCTACAGCCCTCGTTCTCTAGTATATCAAGCCTACAGCCCTCGTTCTCTAGTATATCAAGCCTACAAGCTTACAGCCCTCGTTCTCTAGTATATCAAGCCTACAAGCCTACAGCCCTCGTTCTCTAGTATATCAAGGCTACAAGCCTACAGCCCTCGTTCTCTAGTATATCAAGCGTACAGCCCTCGTTCTCTAGTATATCAAGCCTACAGCCCTCGTTCTCTAGTATATCAAGCCTACAGCCCTCGTTCTCTAGTATATCAAGCCTACAGCCCCCGTTCTCTAGTATATCAAGCCTACATCCCTCGTTCTCTAGTATATCAAGCCTACAGCCCTCGTTCTCTAGTATATCAAGCCAACAGCCCTCGTTCTCTAGTATATCAAGCCTACAGCCCCCGTTCTCTAGTATATCAAGCCTACAGCCCTCGTTCTCTAGTATATCAAGCCTACAGCCCTCGTTCTCTAGTATATCAAGCCTATAGCCCTCGTTCTCTAGTATATCAAGCCTACAGCCCTGGTTCTCTAGTATATCAAGCCTACAGCCCCCGTTCTCTAGTATATCAAGCCTACAGCCCTCGTTCTCTAGTATATCAAGCCTACAGCACTCGTTCTCTAGTATATCAAGCCTATAACCCTCGTTCTCTAGTATATCAAGCCTACAGCCCCCGTTCTCTAGTATATCAAGCCTACAGCCCTCGTTCTCTAGTATATCAAGCCTACAGCCCCCGTTCTCTAGTATATCAAGCCTACAGCCCTCGTTCTCTAGTATATCAAGCCTACAAGCCTACAGCCCTCGTTCTCTAGTATATCAAGCCTATAACCCTCGTTCTCTAGTATATCAAGCCTACAGCCCTCGTTCTCTAGTATATCAAGCCTACAGCCCCCGTTCTCTAGTATATCAAGCCTACAGCCCTCGTTCTCTAGTATATCAAGCCTACAAGCCTACAGCCCTCGTTCTCTAGTATATCAAGCCTACAGCCCCCGTTCTCTAGTATATCAAGCCTACAGCCCTCGTTCTCTAGTATATCAAGCCTACAGCCCCCGTTCTCTAGTATATCAAGCCTACAGCCCTCGTTCTCTAGTATATCAAGCCTACAAGCCTACAGCCCTCGTTCTCTAGTATATCAAGCCTATAACCCTCGTTCTCTAGTATATCAAGCCTACAGCCCTCGTTCTCTAGTATATCAAGCCTACAAGCCTACAGCCCTCGTTCTCTAGTATATCAAGCCAAGCAATCTTACTATTGAAGCATGTCAGACATCCATTAACCAGCCCTGGTCCATAAAGTTCTAGAGCCAATCTTACTACTGACGTATGTCAGATATTCATTAACCAGCCCTGGGCCATGCAGTTCTAGAGCCAATCTTACTATTGAAGCAGGTCAGATATTCCTTACCCAGCCCTGGTCCATGAAGTTCTAGTCCATCTTAGCATTGAAGATTGTTAGATATTCATTACCCAGCCCTGGTCCATAAAGTTCTAGAGTCAATCTTACTATTGAAGATTGTTAGATATTCATTACCCAGCCCTGGTCCATGCAGTTCTAGAGCCAATCTTACTATTGAAGCAGGTCAGATATTCATTACCCAGCCCTGGTCCATGAAGTTCTAGTCCATCTTAGCATTGAAGATTGTTAGATATTCATTACCCAGCCCTGGTCCATCAAGTTCTAGAGTCAGTCTTACTATTGAAGCATGTCAGATTTCATTAACCAGCCCTGGTCCATGCAGTTCTAGAGTCAATCTTACTAATGAAGATTGTTAGATATTCATTACCCAGCCCTGGTCCATGAAGTTCTAGAGTCCAGCTTACAATTGAAGCATGTCAGGTATTTATTAATCAGCCCTTGTCCATAAAGCTCTCTGATCAATTTTACTATTGAAGCAGGTCAGCCATTCATTTACCAGCCCTGATCCTTGAAGTTCTAGAGTTAATCTTACTATTGAATCATGTCAGATATTCATTACCCAGCCCTGGTCCATGAAGTTCTAGAGTTCAGCTTACAATTGAAGCATGTCAGGTATTTTATTAATCAGCCCTTGTCCATGACACTCTGTGATCAATTTTACTATTGAAGCATGTCAGATATCCATTAACCAGCCCTGGTCCTTGAAGTTCTAGAGTCAATTTTACTATTGAAGATTGTTAGATATTCATTACCCAGCCCTGGTCCATGCAGTTCTAGAGTCAATCTTACTATTGAAGCAGGTCAGATATTCATTAACCCGTCCTGGTCCATGAAGTTCTACAGTCAATCTTACTATTGAAGCATGTCAGATATTCATTACCCAGCCCTGGTCCATGCAGTTCTAGAGTCAATCTTACTATTGAAGATTGTTAGATATTCATTACCCAGCCCTGGTCCATGCAGTTCTAGAGTCAATCTTACTATTGAAGCAGGTCAGATATTCATTACCCAGCCCTGATCCATGAAGTTCTAGTCCATCTTACCATTGAAGCATGTCAGATATTCATTACCCAGCCCTGGTCCATGCAGTTCTAGAGTCAATCTTACTATTGAAGATTGTTAGATATTCAATACCCAGCCCTGGTCCATGCAGTTCTCGAGTCAATCTTACTATTGAAGCAGGTCAGATATTCATTGCCCAGCCCTGATCCATGAAGTTCTAGCCCATCTTACCTTTGAAGATTGTTAGATATTCATTACCCAGCCCCGTTTTATGAACTTGTAGCATCAATTTTACAACTGGAAGCCGTCAGATATTCATTAACCACTCCTGGTCCATTAAGTTCTAGAGTCAATCTTACAATTGATAATTGAAGCATGTCAGACATTCATCAACCAGCCTTGGTCCATCAAGTTCTTGAGTCAATCTTATTACTGAAGCGCGTCAGATATTCATTAACCAGTCCTGGTTCATGAAGTTCTCGAGTCCATCTTACTAATGAAGTATGGCGGACATTCATTAACCAGCCCTGGTCCATCAAGTTCTAGAGTCAAACTTGCTACTGAAGTTCGTTAGATATTCATTAACCAGCCCTCGTTCATCAAGTTCTAGAGTCAATCTTACTACTGAAGCATGTCAGATATTCATTAACCAGCCCTTGTCCATGAAGTTCTAGAGTCCATCTTACTAATGAAGCATGGCTGACATTCATCAACCAGCCCTTGTTCATCAAGTTCTAGAGTCAATCTTACTGCTGAAGCATGTCAGATATTCATTAACCAGCTCTGGTCTATGAAGCTCTTGGGTCAATCTTATAATTGAAGCATGTTGGACATTCATTAACCAGCCCTGGTCTATTATCTTCATAAAGTTCTAGAGTAAGATCGTTTAATCCGCCTTTTGCGCTATTCGTAATGCCGGTTTCGGCCGCAAGGTGGTGCTAGCGCTCACCGCACTTTGGTCTGTTCCGGTTGTCTGCTAAACATGTGCAGGAGGGAAGGCGGGTATTGTATTTCGCCTCGTTTCGTCAGATTTGTTCACTGATGGGGACGTCCTTGGTAGTTTACGTAAGTATAGTCATCAAATCTAATTTTTACTCGTTTGTACAAGCATAATAAAAGCCGCTTTGTCAACAAATTGGGCAATCAAAGCTCGTCGTTGTTGTCGCTATAAAACATTTGTTTAGTTATAGTAGCGACTTGCGTGTCATCGACTCAGGGATAAAGGTTTTATTTTGCAGAAGAAATACATGGTATAATAATTAGATAATTAAAAAATTAAAAATAAGTAGCTATTAGTGCAAAAACTACTTCCTCAGTATTTATGAGAAGTTAGAAGACATATGGCACATTAATTTCCTGTTCAGTGTGTCTTTTCACAATAAAATTATGAAACACTACCAGCCGTCCCAACTGAGGCAGGTTGGGTTCTTGTTTATCACATTATAATCATACAGCTACATTAACAGCTACATGGCAGTCTAATAATCCGATTATTTCTCACAGTACTTGATCAAACAAACTGGCCCTTGCTGATTGTTTTCAGTAGAGTGTGGTTTAATCAGGCTGAACTGCCGGCCACCCACCATGTTTTATAACAACAACAACGACGAGCTTTGATTGCCCAATTTGTTGACAAAGCGGCTTTTATTATGCTTGTACAAACGAGTAAAAATTAGACTTGATGACTATACTTACGTAAACTACCAAGGACGTCTCCATCAGTGAGAAAATCTGACGAAACGAGGCGAAATACAATACCCGCCTTCCCTCCTGCACATGTTTAGCAGACAACCGGAACAGACCAAAGTGCCGCGAGTGCTAGCGCCACCTTGCGGCCGAAACCGGCATTACGAATAACGCAAAAGGCGGATTGAAACATGTCAAAGACATTCAGTAGCCATCCCTCTCCATACAAGACGTTTAGATTAACAGCAAGACATTTGCTTACACCAGTGTAGGTTCACATGCACTGCAAGAAAGGCTGTTCGGGATAGAGCAAGAAATAGATGGAAATATAGCAAGAAAGAATGAAAACTAACAAACGATTTATGGAATGTAAGGACTTTTTGTTATTTTTCATTTTTTCTTTTCACTTTTACACATTTACGCTCGTTTGGAATACAGGTATAAAAGTTACGAACTCGCGACATTTGTGTAAAAATACACTGCACAAGAGTACGGATTTCCAATGTTCCAGCACTTAAATTACAGTCGTGTCTATTCTCATTTAAATGCCATCACAGTAAATCGTTACCAGTCTTTGGTATTAACTGAGTATTTGTTCTTTCGTTTGTTCAGATCATTTCTTCAGAAGTTCGTTCGGACAGCACCGGCCGTGGTGTGAGAACCATATTGTTTGTTTATTTGTATGCATGCACAAATTGTCTAAGTTTTTAGAAGCACTTTCTGTGAACAATGCTGGGACCGGACTCGTCATATTCTTGTTTACTGATCCACATCTGTTGGAACGTGGACAAAGAGGCCAAGATGGAGCCACCAATCCATACGGAGTATTTCCTCTCTGGTGGGGCGATGATCTTAATCTTCATCGTGGGTGGGGCCAAGGAGGTGATTTCCTTTTGCATCCGGTCAGCAATACCTGGGTACATAGTGGTTCCACCCGACAAGACAGTGTTAGCGTACAAGTCTTTACGAATGTCTACATCACATTTCATGATGGAATTGTATGTGGTTTCGTGGATACCAGCAGATTCCATACCCAAGAAAGATGGTTGGAAGAGAGCTTCCGGGCACCTGAACCTCTCGTTACCGATTGTGATCACCTGACCGTCAGGTAATTCGTAACTCTTCTCCAAGGAAGATGAAGAAGCAGCCGTCTGCATTTCCTGCTCAAAGTCTAAAGCAACATAGCACAATTTCTCCTTAATGTCTCGCACAATTTCTCTCTCAGCTGTGGTCGTGAATGAATAGCCACGTTCCGTTAAAATTTTCATGAGGTAGTCCGTGAGATCACGTCCCGCGAGATCTAGACGAATAATGGCGTGGGGCAGGGCGTAACCTTCATATATGGGTACAGTATGAGTGACGCCATCACCAGAATCCAAAACGATACCTGTAGTACGACCGGAAGCGTACAGGGATAAGACAGCTTGAATAGCAACGTACATAGCTGGAGAGTTGAATGTTTCAAACATAATTTGTGTCATCTTTTCTCTGTTGGCTTTAGGGTTGAGGGGAGCTTCTGTTAGAAGGACGGGGTGTTCCTCTGGGGCCACACGAAGCTCGTTGTAGAAGGTATGATGCCAGATCTTCTCCATGTCGTCCCAGTTGGTGACGATACCGTGTTCAATGGGATATTTCAGTGTGAGGATACCTCTCTTACTCTGGGCCTCGTCTCCTACATAACTGTCCTTCTGTCCCATACCAACCATCACACCCTGTCCAAGAGAAAAAAAGAGATAATTTTTCATCATAATCCAATAATTATAATTCCAGTATTACACGTGCATGGGGCTTGTGTGTGTGTGGAGGGGGTGGGGGGGTCTTTTTGTGCGGTGAGGTGAGAGTGGGGTGCAATTTTTCATGGAAAATTTGCATATCATCGACACCCCACCCCCACATTATCAGTTAGTTATCACCGATATTATATCAAATGATATTATATCAAATATATCAAGAGACTATTCGCATAAGTCTTCAAGCAGAAGCTCATGAGCAAATTCATAATGAAGGTCATGAGGGTGTGACTAAAAATTTGCGTTTTCACGTTTTTCCTTAAAACAAAATGCCCTTTTACGCATTCAAGTGCCCAAAATTATTTTTGTTCGCATGATATAATTATTTTCTAAATTATTGTGTAGTTTTTCAGAGAAAACAGCACATTCGAAAAAATCTAACCGAAAAAATCACCCAAATATTGAATAATTTTTTTTTTAAGAATATGACGTTACTGTGGAGTTGTATACATTTTCTGGTAGAGCTTGAACCCAAAATATAAGATGGAAAGTTTCAACTCCCTAGCTCGAAGAATAAGAAAAGTATCCAGGGATCTGATACCCCCGATTTTTCTACATTACAATGGTGGTCTTGGATAAAATCAGATGGGTTCTATTTTGCTTTTGATCAGAAAATTGAGAACTCATCAGGCTTTCGTGTTTTTACATCGAAGTGCAAAATCTTCTCACCATATTGCCATGCTATAAATCACCATATTGCAGTACTATAAATATACACGACACATGCACCATCGATATCACTTCTATACTTTCAAATAGCTCCGGTGGGGCCTTCTTCAATACTGCGTGCGAACAAGCAGTATAGAAAAACGCCCCATCGGAGCTAACTTTCTAAGTAACTACATGTAACCTGGGACGAGTATAGTTTAATATTCGTCCCAGATGTAACAGTCTGGACTATAAATTATGTCAAATAAATAGCTTAGCATAATACATGTATAAGCAAGTTCACTCCGAATAACGTAAGAAAGGAGGTAACTATTCTAGCTCTATATTAGAGAAGACAAAACATGGTATGTTGGGCTATATTTGGGACAAAAGCTGTCAGTTTTTGAAGGATGGTCCATGATATAAAGCGTAAGCCGAGCATGGCCAATCGAAACCGGAATGAAGTGGGCGTGGCCAAATAGCACGTGTATCAACATTGACACGTGTCGCTGTGACTTGGACCGGCAAGAAGTATACCGAACATATAGCTAGTCGTTGAATTGATTTTTCATATAAATCTTTGCTCTATTGGCATTGAACAACGAATGGGTTATATATTTGCTTTAAATTAAATTATTTTCCAGTGGATCAGTCCATAAAGCAGTTAAGCTATTAAGCTATTTAACACAGTCTTATATATTTACCATCTTTAAAGTGGCAAAGCAGATGATAAACAGAATTTGGCATACCGGTAGGAGCTAACCGGGGTTTTCAATGAAATGCCTGTAGCTAGCAGAAGAATGTTCTTACCTGGTGCCTCGGTCTACCAACGATTGATGGAAACACAGCACGTGGAGCGTCGTCCCCGGCAAACCCGGCTTTACACATACCGGAGCCATTGTCAATAACGAGAGCGGCTACGTCGTCGTCACACATGCTGTTGATTTGTGCAGTAAATTTGTCCTTTAGAAATATCCGACAATGTGTCGTTAGAGGCTCAGTTTATTGTGTGACACGCTACGCTAAAACAGTTCATTTATAGCGGCAAGCCGGGCCTTCCAGGAAAATCGAACGATGCTGCTCAGTACATCGCCATATATGGGCATGGGTCTGTGCCGTATATGGGCATATCTAGCTAGACCTCATAGTGGTTTAGCCTTTATCCATTGACTCAACTGGAGTAGGTGATAACCATCCCCTCGGGACCACGTCGCTCCGTATAGGGCTTGAGAATATTCAGGGTGACGCCCCAGTTCTGACACCGTAGTAAGCGAAATGCTATTAGCAATAATTCAAAATTGGCTATATTGTCAGTTGTTAAATTACAGAAACTTTAAATCGTTGAATTTTCAAGCTTCCCTCCCTTGAGAATAATATAGTTTATTCCAGATCATGTTGGCCTAAACAGTACCACGTGTAGCCTGGCGGTAGACATGTTTATTTTCCCTTTTGGACGTGATACTCTATGAATGTCCGGGATTTAATATAGCTATCGCCATGAAATCTTCATCAGATAAATAAAAGAACGTGTGTAAAACTGAAACTGGATACAGACACTGAAGCCTCATTTGATATAGCTGATAAAAATAATAATTTGTATAGCAAAACAATTGAATTGTTATGGTACATGTATGATCAGACGTTATGTGCACTGCCGTTGTGTGAGAATAGGTCTGTTAGGAATTTCAGTTCGCTTAAATATTTTTCAACCCTGCTTCCAAGCAGACACGAATTGGTGCCACCTAGGAGTTGTTCTAAATATGCTAGGACGGGATTTTCTCACATTTCGCAATCATTCCCTTTGGCGATGTCAGTTGAACATCGCTGATAGATATTGGAATCCAATCTATAAGCATGATGGTAATATTAGATCTAAGTTTACTGAGATTGATTGGAATCTAGCCTCCCTCTTTGATGAAAGTACGCCCGTCCTTTTGTTGTCCCCCGCCGCAACGCGGCCGGGGACTTTAAAATGGTTCTTGCTTCTATGTTTCCGTGCATGCACGGACATGTCCGTGCAAATACTTCGCAAGCGATAACTTCTAAATGCTTTGTCGGATTCTTGCGAAATTTGGCATCTGCATTCTTTGCGACAAGACGTCTCTTGGTATTACGTTTCAGCAAGATCCGCATGTAGATGGCGCCACTGGGGTCTTGCTTCTATGTGTCCGTGCATGCACGGACATGTCCGTGCAAATACTTCGTAAGCAATAACTTCTAAATGCTTTGTCGGATTCCTCCGAAATTTGGCATCTGCATTCTTTGCAACAAGACGTCTATTGGTATTACGTTTCAGCAAGATCCGCCTGTAGGTGGCGCCACTGGGGTCTTGCTTCTATGTGTTCGTGCATGCACGGACATGTCCGTGCAAATACTTCGTAAGCAATAACTTCTAAATGCTTTGTCGGATTCCTCCGAAATTTGGCATCTGCATTCTTTGCGACAAGATGTCTCTTGGTATTTCATTTCAGCAAGATCCGCCTTTAGGTGGCGCCACTGGGTCTTGTTCCAATCTTTAGTGCATGTCCGTGCAAATACTTCGTAAGCGATAACTCCTAAATGCTTTGTCGGATTCCTCCGAAATTTGGCATCTGCATTCTTTGCGACAAGACGTTTGTTAGTATTACGTTTCAGCAAGATCCGCCTGTAGGTGGCGCCACTGGGTCTTGTTCCAATCTTCTGTGCATGTCCGTGGTTTCCATTCAAATTCTTCACAAGCGATAATTTCCAAATGCTTTGTCTAATAATTAGGCATCCCTAAATGCCTAAATGCGTTTGTCATTTGTTCTTCTTTCTTCCGCTTCTCGCTGTTTTAAATTTCATGTCGCTTTAAATGAAGGACACCATTTTCTTAAATTTGCTGTCCAGTCCTTCTATGCCACATCATATGATTTACACTAAAGCTTTTGCAGGAATCATATTTTTTTTCAGAAGTATAATATGAAATAACTGGCAGGGGAATCCCGCAGTACCGAACCTGTGTTAGTTTTGAATTTTGTGTAGTCTTAAATGAAGGACATTTCTTTCAACTTTGCTATGAAATCATTCTATTCCACATCATATGATTTACCCTAAAGCTTTTGCATGAACCTTATTATATTTCAGAAATATAATATGAAATAACTGGCGGGGAAATCCCCGCAGTACCGGACCCCTGTTTTTTAAAATTTCGTGTCGTCTTAAATGAAGGACAACATTTTCTTCAATTTTGTTATCAAATAATTGTATCTCACATCATATGATTTACCCTGAAGCTTCTGCAGGAACCATTTGTGTCCACAGTGTAACTTACTATATTAATTACAACTGAGTTCTTAAAGTTTGGGTGCACACTGTGCATATGATCAATGTCCTGAATTGAATTGAATTCCACCTTGTGGTTTTTCGGACTGTGATAGATGATGGCATGCAGTTGTCAGTGTGGTTGTTTCATGTACAGGGAGCTTTCTATGGCTTTCATGTCAGCACACCTACCACTACCCTCAAGAAGAGCATGTCCCCATCCCCAGGGCGCCGAGCCGCACCCTCTATCTCCCAAACTAGCCCTCGCCCGACCCTCATATATTGTGTTTGAGCATACATGTATCCAATATATCTTGGCAGAAGCTGAAATTTGTGTGTTGTCTGCAATATCTTTCAACTTTGCTATGAAATCATTCTATTCCACATCATATGATTTACCCTAAAGCTTTTGCATGAACCTTATTATATTTCAGAAGTATAATATGAAATAACTGGTGGGGAAATCCCCGCAGTACCGAACCCCTGTTTTTTATGCTCCCCCCCCCCTCTAGTTAGAGGGGGGGCATATAGCGATCGCTTTGTCCGTCCGTCCGAATATCTTGTCCGGGCAATATCTCGGTTAATATTTCATGGACAGGATTGAAACTTGCATGGACTGTGGCCAGTGGCTCGTAGTTGTGCAGCGTAGAGGTTTTTTCGAGTTCCGTTATAATTTTCAAGAGTTATGGCCCTTTTTCTGAAATCTCTGTGAATGGGTCTTGTCCGGGCTGTATCTTGGTTAATGTTGTATGGACAAGTATGAAATTTGCATGATATGTGGTTAGTGACCCACAGTTGTGCAGCGTAAAGTTTCTCCACGTTTCGCTCATATTTTCAAAAGTTATGGCCCTTTGTTCCTGAATTCTTCATGAATCGAGACTTGTCCGGGCTGGATCTCGGTTAATATTGTATGGACAATTATGAAATTTGCAGGATGTGTGGTCAGTGCCCTATAGTTGTGCAGCGTGAAGTTTCTCCACGTTTCGCATATATTTTAAAGAGTTATGGCCCTTTTTTCTTCAAATCTTTGTGAATTGGAACTTGTCCGGGCTGGATCTCGGTTAATATTGTATGGACAATTATGAAATTTGCAGGATATATGGTCCGTGCCCTGTAGTTGTGCGGCGTGATTGGGATTGCATTTCACCCACTTGGACCTACAGGTGGCGACACCTGGTGGCAAATTTAAAATTTGGTTTCCGGACAATAGGTTGAGGATGCATTCAGCTTCTTGTCAAATTTGGTTTTCCTAATATGCCTTGAGATGTCACTTGGGGTCGCTTCTCGGTTACATACATGTAATTTCCATGCTTCATTGCATGGAAGCTAATTTACAGAAGCAAAAAATGTTCAGTCAACCGTTCTAAGTTGATTTTAAAACTTGGGAAGGCAGAATTAAGACCCTCTACATCCAACGCCTATGAAGTATAGCAGTTGCCTCCCTCATGTATATCCCCTCGAGACCAACAATGCTAAAAAATATTGCTGCCATTTCGGCGGGGGACTTGGCATCCTCTGGCTGCTTGTTTATGCTTAATGTTTGTCTACTTGGATTTATTCTGAAGTGTATCAGCAGAATGGAGGTCTGTACTAGACTGTTTAATTTTAGCTATTCGGTATCGAGACCGGGTACACAACACAGTCCAGATTTGGTAATGTCAAGTGTCCTAATATGGGAGTCGTCGTCGTTGCATGAATTGAACTCTATATTGCAATTGAAATCTGAGTAACCTTCCTCTTAGTGCATGTTAGGTTCTCAGAAGATTATTACTGTATGGAATACATCGTGAACCTAGAGACATTCAAACACCATTTTTGCCCCGATCGACTTATTGTCAGCCAGATGATCGACTGCATGTAAATCCATACAATGAAAAGTCGATTTATGACTTAAAACTGGCTGTTACTCTCTTGTTAACCAACAAACAGACTAAGGCTTGACTCAAGTTTTAGTTAGACCCCCTCCACAGTAGAATCTGGTTATAGACTTGGGAAATGTGATATTGGGAATGAATTAGCAATTTTAATATAATACCGGTACCGGGTATATAATATGGCAATCTGATTAAAACTCAGACTTAATAACCGCTCCTCTATCGGACATGTCGCTAATTAATTAGCGACATGTCCGATAGAGGAGTGGTTATTAAGTCCGAGTTTTAATCAGATTGATAATATGTGTAATATTATATCCATGCTCCAGCTACACGCAACAGTAGAACGTCTGACCATCATGGTTTAACCTCAGGCAATACAGGTCATGTGACCTAATTTGCATATCGAGGCGCTCCCGGTCGCCATTAGTGGTTTTTGTCGCGATATATCGTTCAAACAGAATGCCAAGGGTATAATTTATTACAATAATGAAAGTTTACTTAATACGATGACATTTAAGGGGAATATGCATGCATAGAATTTTGGTCAAGTGATAAATCTGTGAGGAGACAATTCCCTATTCGTATCCTCATACAAGTAAAAAGCTTTCGAACCATTTAAGATTCCTTTCCCGTTCAATTTCGTTTTACACTCTGCTAGCAGGATTAATGTCTTGTCGTTTATATATCTGCGTAATGCCTGTTATTGTATTCCTGAACCCAAACATAGAATAGTCTTTATCAAGACATGAAGCCTCCATGATCACAGCTAATCAATACAGAGATATTTGATTCCCCACTGATTCAAAAGATTTCGAAAAAAAACGGTGTTCGATTTTCCGTGTAGACTGGTTACCGCCCTTCCTTTCCAATACGAGGAGTTTTCTGATTTGAAGGGAGATTAATGCGCGATCTATGTCTGTTATAGTATCTATATCTGAATATTGTTTCCACAACTAACCCGTTTGCCGTTGTAAGCTTAAAATAAGATTCGGTGAATTAATGGTGCTCAATCGCGCGGAATATATGGTAGGAATGAAGAAAAGTAACTGTCATTCTATGCACAATAGAAAATTAATGTCTGTTCATACTATACATACAAACAGTATTCATATTTACTGGTAGGACACAACTATAGCCTACTGATAAGTTGACTACATAACTATACCAATATAGATTTGAGAATATTTTGTGTTATTTGAAGCTGCATGATGAAATGAAGATTCGCACAATCTCCACATCATGGGCTAAAAATATTGACCGTCAAACTTTTCCATAACCCCTCCCTCCTTCCTCCCAGTTTCCCCGTGACCCCACTCCAAAATAGATGTTTATATCTGTCATCCTATAATTCCTCTATCCATGCAGGATCCCCATCTGCTCGGCCAAGCTGAAGCCTTTGTTATAGGGGAAAATTAATTTCGAAGTTTCACATTGTGATGCCCAGTCCCGGGGACGCGCGTACCCCTTATAACAAGGGCGAGATGAGTCATTGCTTAACATCATTAAATGAGAGTTGATGTCGTTCGGATCGCCATCTGCTCATCATTTGAACAGCTAGCTGCACCATTGCAAATATTGTAGTCTCGAGTTTCCAGACTACCAGAAAATCCTTATTTTAGGGCGTTAAATCAATGAATTTATATTACTATGATGTTTCACTCTCAATATTGGTCAAGAACATGTGGCTTCTTATGAAAGAAGTGCGAGAAAATATGTAAGCACTGTAAATCACATGTTATAACGCTGATAGTCAGGTTCAATTTGAGGAAATGCGTTTACTACTGCTTTTTTGTACATATTAGTGTCATTTAGAATGGCCTTCCATACATTTTCACGGGATTACATCTTTCTGGTAAAATGTCATTTAAAAAAAGGCAATGTGCAAGTTCTAGTTTTGGTCTAATTGACAGGCATCTCCCACTGCCCTCTTCACAGCACATGACCGATCGGATTTTTCTTCTTGGCTCTCCACATCTGGTGTGAAAATCTAAATGCAGGCAAATGGGAGAGAAACGAGGCTCGAATAACCCGTTTTAATTGATTCATGAATAGAAGTGACATTTGCTGATAAATATTTGTATAAAGTCAGCCAAATGAACTGAATGATAACGGTCGTTACACAATAATTCAGCTCACTTCGACGATAACAGAATGACACTTGCATAACAGGGAATAAGAGAGAAAGTGGATGGATATGACTAACTGCAGAGCAGTAGGGGATCGGGGCTCATTGTTCACATCTTTGTGCATTCACAATATGACAGCCTGGATACACAGGTTTATAGTGAAAGGTCACAACTATAACACAAAATAGACAATGAAAGCGTAAAGTTAGGCCTGGTACACACGACCAAGTTTTCTTGACAACTGAGACTATATTTATGGAAGACTGTAGTGGCTATTAGCTTTCTTAAAGGCTTATATTATAGACGATGACCGTACCTTAGCGGGATATAAGAAAGGCCGTAAACAGTCTTCCACAAATTTGGGCTCACTTGTCAAGGAAAACTGGGTCGTGTCTTGTACCAGCCTAACGGTGTCCAACCACCTCGCTGGGTGTCTAATAATACCCCACCACCACATTTGCGTACACTTCGCCATCCATAAGTCTTACCGCGTATGGATGACCGAGATGGTTACAGGTTGCAGTCACCAGTCAGATTTTTGGACAGGATTCTCGGCCGCGCGCACATCGCCGGAAGTGACATCATATATAGTAAAATAGATGTTTGCCGAACATTTCGATTACTTTTCAAGTCTGCATAATATCTCTGTTGACCTAGCGTTAAAAAGAATTATCTGGAGACTATTTTCCCTGTTTATCTGGACAGAGCATATGAAAATTAATTAGCTCATGTGCAAAACTGAAGGAGTCGTTCGGCCGGATACAAACTGAACCGTGCGTACGTGGGTTTTCCCCTATACGTCATAGCAACGTAGTTAAGGTAAACTTCCGCTACTGGCGGCAGGGACATACGTGGAGTGAGCCTGTGAAACGGAGCATGCGCTGTGGGGAGGTTGAACGGTGTCGTTTATATTCCATTGGCATAAAATGTCGGACAGACATAGTTGTCATGCGCCCTTGTCCGTCCGGCGTGTGACCATATGGTGACCATAGTCATTCAAGGATTGAACATCCTCGCGATCCAGTGTATCAATCGATAGGTTACGACCCCCTGCGAGGATTCAGAGATTATCTGGACTTGTGCAGATGCGATTGAAAGGCGTCATAATGGGCTACACGCCATCCCACAGTGCATTACATAGACACAGAATTGGTCTTCAATTCACGGAAGTTATAGGATAAGCAGTTGGATGACGACCCAGACTATATGTCTAATACTATACTATTCCTTTCATACCCGCACACTGTCAGATTGATAAGGTCTCTGACCATACATTTTATTGCAAAGACCAGTTCCCGAAATATTCAATAGCCCGTGGTGTACAATAACTTTACAATTTAGGCTTAATGCCTCTATGGAAGGGTTTGTTTCTCTTTCGTCCAATTGGCATTATTGCATAACTATACACTGACAGTTGTTCATGTTAATTGCTCATCCAGGCATCAGTTATGGAATCTACCAAAATCGCCCAGTTCCTAATCGTTACGGTAGCCATAGGGACAGACAGATGGCACCAGTAAGTGAAGCAATCTTCAGACAGATCATGGAGACCTGAGACTCCTCCAGAGTAAGAGTTCATTCAATAACAGATAATCGACCGCCTCCCTGACAATTTCTTCCTCTCCATATACCGATTTGTTTGCCCTCGCCATTAGTGGAAGATAAAAATCCTCATCTTTAGACCATCGTGGGACTTGCTCAGACACAGTGGTCGAAACGGGATTGTATAAAATATTGACATACATTTCAATACGTCGTAGGGGTAGTTTTCTGTGAGATGGAATGAGTAGCAATCATTCACGATATGTACTGATGAACTTCATCGGTACGAGAAGCTTTCCACAACAAAAAACATCTTCATTCATTGATACTATTTTAAAAGTTTATTCAGTTTTTCCCTCATCAACCACCACTAGCTACAGCCCTTGTGTGTTTCAAGAGCGTTTTGACGCGATTTTGATCATTATGGATAACACTCCTGACTGTTGCTAGTTATCTTGCAATTAAGAATCCAATTCACTTCATTCTCAAATCCGAAACCCTATCCAATTCTAGCATTCGTTCAGTTCCAGTCCAAAGCCAACCTCATGACTGAATATCTATCCCTGTTCAAATCCAGTTCTTTTCCTAAATCCAACCCCATTCCACGCTCATCGTTTATATCCAACTTCCAGTCCAAATCCGAATCCAACTCCTGTTCAAGTCCAACATTCTGTTCAAATCTATACCTTCGTTTTACTCCATGACCAAATCTAAAACCCTGCCCAAATTCAACTGCAGTTCACTCGCAGTCCAAATCCAAATGTTTTGTCTAAATCCAGCTCCCTGTTTCATATTACTCACCCTGGCCAAATTAATATATCCCCGTTTTACTCATCAAAATTCAGTCCCTGAGGAAATCCGAACTTCCAGTCCAAATAAAATCTGCTGCCCAATTTCAACTTTCCATTTAATTTCCAAATCAAAAACGCTGTCTAAATCCAATTTTCGTTCAGTCCCTGTCCAAATTCGACCTCATGTCTGAATTCATCTCCTGTTCAAAACTCCGTCGAAATCCAAATCCTTGTCTTCAATCAATCCGAATCCAACACCCTGTGCAAATTTCCGTTTTACACCATATTCAAATCCAACATCCTTTTCAAATCCAACCCCAAGTCACTTCCTGTCCAAGTCAACTTCATGTCTAAATTCAACTCCCTGTCCTCTCCCCGTTCGAATGCATCAACCGCCCAAATTCAACTGCCTGTCCAAATCCAATTCCTGTTCGTATTCAAACTTGCCTCTCTCAAAATGTATCTCCATATCACTCACTATCCAAATTAAACTTCCGTTCACTCCCTGACGAAATTCGAACTACCTACTGTCCAAATCCCAATCTCAGTGCTACATCCACGCCCTGTTTAACTCGAACTCCATTAAACGCAACATTAAAACGGTTGCTTTGTCTGTCTGAATCCAACTCCCTGTCCAACCCAAACGTTCTTCCAATTGCTGCACTAATCTAACTCTCTGTCCAAATCAAACTTCCGCTAGCATAATTCCCTGTCTAATTTCCTCACATTTCATGTCTGAATCCAATTGGTCATCCGAATTGAACTACCTGTTCAAATTCCAAGCGGTCAGTGTAAATGACACAGTAAGATCGTGCTATCATTGAACGGCCATTGTAAATCACTGGTTCTTCTGCGTTTCAGTAGGCTGCAGTACACCATACATCATGGTCCATCTTAGCAATTCGTACCTCAGCTCTATATTAACTAATGAGCCAAAACTTGGTCGTGATAAACTTCTCGCTATGTGCCTTCTTCGAAAAGTCATACCCCACCTCTTGGGAATAAGCATGTAGAACCTGGCTGAGGTTCATGCATGATTACGCTCTTGTCTATCGTCCTCGCCAAGTGTATGTGTGGACAGAGTACAGATTTAAGCAGTCTGGCAAACAAACGGCTCAAACAAACCGCACTTTATATAAACAATCCAGAAATAGGCTCTGGGGCCGACAAGGTGTGTTTGTATTACATCTAGAGTGGGACAGAAGCCGATTGGGGATACAAAAAAAGAGAGAATTCCAGCTGAAATATCTTCTTGGTGATTGGACAATAGTTGTAAAATTAATCGGTATGCGTGCTCTGTGAGACAGTTTCTGCTGCAATGGTGTCTGTTCACGCACATTCCATTAGCGAAAGGATGTGAGAAGTACATGTAGCATGTGGAATTCGGGACTAATAACATGTTTCTGCATTCTTATGGAATACCCTCTAATATCATATATTACACCGACGTTTAGGTGTTACAAACTCTGACAATGGGAGAACGATGTTTCAGTTGTGTTTCCTATAACTGTTTGACCCTCATACCCCAATGTAAGAGTTTTTAAGCTCCTAAACTGGCATGTATCTGACAGTAGGAGCATGGATCCACACTGACAGTGTAGAGTCCATGGTATGAGGTACACAATTCGATGCCATGAGAATGGTCGTCCTAAGGTCATTGAAAAAGTATGTCTTGATTCGCCGAGAACTGCACTTTCTCTTTAAATGTCCGAAGACAGCGAGAAGTTGTCACAATAAAATGCTCACATTCCACTCTTTCCCCAGTAATCCTTGGACAATGCTGTCTTGTCCTGGTGGCAGCGACAGGTGCACAGCACGTGGGCGACCATGTGCGCTTCGGTTCGTTTTAATGATCTCTTCCCTATGGTTATAACATGGAACGAGTTTTTAAATTTTTGACAACTGGTATAAAATATGATATGAACCACATATTCCTACTATTCCAAGAATGGACCAATACGCTCACATTTATGATAATTTTGGCAACTTCAGGTCGAAAATATATCAACTATCATCGATTAAAAATATATTCTGGGTTACAGAGATTGCGAAGAGCCAGGATTGACGAACCGGAGCTCATGCAGCCAGGCACGTGTCGTTGCTCCGCCCGCTATCATCGAGGCCAGACAGCATTGTTCAGGGATCATCTTGATTTATAGTGCAATGCCCCATTGGGTGGCTATTTCTGTCAAATGTACATGTATAAATCATGGTAGACAAAGCACTGATGCCTACAGTCCATCCGGACTTTTGGGTTTAAAGATAATAGTTCCTTGATCACTTTCTTTCAAGTTTGTTTATCTTGTATAGTGTATGCAATGACACATTAAAATACCAAGGGATAACATACGATAATAGTAACAGTCCAATCGAGATCTTAAAATTCAGATCATGAGAAAGAGCGGTATAATTAAGTTGTTTTGAAGATCTCATCATCAGAGGCGTTTGGTATAGTTAACGTTATCTTAGATCAATAACATAGCTATCCAGTTAACAAATAAAAGAAACGTGAGGTCTATCCAGTCATCCATTAACATTTGACAATGTTTCTGTTCGATGTTAAGGTTTAAATCTCCCTGAAATATATAGACCTTATCAAATGTAATGTCTGGTTTAGCTATTCGTTATCAAATATAATATCTGGAGTAGCTATTCGTTATCAACTATAAGGTCTGGTTCAGCTATTCGTTATCAAGTATAATATCCGGAGTAGCTATCTGTTAATGTAATGTTTGGTTTAGTTATCAGTTAGCAAATATAAGGGATCTGATCTAGCTAGCCTTTAACAATTATAAGTTCTGGTTTAGCTATCTGTTATCAGATGTAATGTCTGGTTTAGCTATTCATTAGCAAATATAAGGAGCCTGGCCTAGCTATCCGTTATTAAATATAAGGTCTGGTCTAGCTATCCGTTATCGTACTTACTCACATTAATAGACTTCAAAATAAAAGGTCTGGTTTAGCTATCCTTTGTCAGATGTAAGGTCTGGTTTGGCGATCTGTTATCAAATATAATGTCTGGTTTAGCCATCCGTTATCAGATATAAGGTCTTCTTCTTCAGCTATCCATTATCAAATGTAAGATCTGGTCTAGCTATCCGTTATCAAATTTAAGGTCTGGTTTAGCGTATCATTTATCAAATATAAGGTCTGGGTTAGATATCCATTATCAAATATAAGGTCTGGTCTAGCTATCCGTTATCAAATTCATAGTCTGGTCCAGCTATCCATTATCAAATATGAGTGCTGGTTCAGCTATTCGTAATTAAATGTAAGATGCGAGTTCTGTCCAGCTATCCGTTATCAAATATGAGGTCTGGCCCAGCTGTCCGTTATCATTTTTAAGGTCTGGTCCAGCTATTCGCTATTAAATGTATGATCTGGTGTAGTTTTCCTTGAGAGATGTGAGTTCT
This sequence comes from Hanleya hanleyi, assembly GCA_036873755.1. NCBI lineage: Eukaryota > Metazoa > Mollusca > Polyplacophora > Lepidopleurida > Hanleyidae > Hanleya > Hanleya hanleyi. Next base: position 22,249 of record JAVTVY010037938.1, on the reverse strand, counting down.
GTCCAGTTATCCATAAGCATTTGACAATGTGTTCGATGTTAAGGCTGAAATCTCCTTGAAATATATAGGGCTCAAAATAGACAGAAGGTACGCTGGGACTACGACATCTGTTGTGACTTACTTTAAACTGGAGTGGAGAACAAATAGATATATCGACCATTGAGGGCTCTGTGGGTATGTGAAAGCCAAAGTATTTGAAGCGAGACACGTAATACAACTGTACGTATTTACCATTTCTTTTATGTAATTTGCACAGAGTTATACACTCCCAGGACGGAATTCGGCAATCTACGGAAGCGTGCACGGACCACATTCTTCTCTGTCGACCTGTCTTATTCTTGAGTTCGGGCGATGCTATAGTTTAGAACAGTCACACACACCTTTCCTCCGCTGAGGAGCTAAGCCACAATCGGCATGTGATTTCGCCACTGAGAACAAAATTAACCAACCGATGACGAAATCGCTACACGGTCACCAATCAAAACATGCAGGAAAACCAGATGTAAAACTTCAATTAATTAATCATCTGGTAAAACATCCAAGGCTAAACAAACAAACATTAAACAAACAAATAACCAACCTAAACGGTATAGAGTCAAACAATATGCAATAATATTCAGCCATAAATTCAAGATAACTCCACGGCATCACGTCCGCCATCGTGGTTGAATATTTACAGTTGATATATACAGATGTAGTATATACACGCGCCGTTTAATAAGACGGCCTGGTTGCTGTCACATTTACCACAGTATAAGTGATCGTAAAGGTGACCGGTGGCTGGTCGCTGGCGCCTTCCCCTTGGAGAATGTCGTTGGATCGCTCCCTCTCAGGTAGGTATATCGTCCCAGAAAGCGTCGTGGCTTCCCATCGTGGATACGTCTGACTTCAACTCTTAAGTACGTTTTACCCTAGAGTTCAGTTCGTTTTTCTGCCGTGGATACGTCTGTCCTCACCTCCTTTGTACGTATCGTTTACTCCGCCAATTTCGTGTGATTATTATCCAAACCTGGGTTCGTCTAATAACCGCGTGAACTCCGATGACTTCTTACCAGGCGTAATCTGGCTTGCGACGATGCATGTCATCGGGATGTATCCAGCTAGATGATATAGTCGATGATGTCTCTGGTCGCAAGCTGTCTAAAACAGTCGAGATGCCTCTTCGGTGGTGCGCTCATTGGCACCGTAAACTGCCCATTACGATGAAACAGACCTACTTCGACAGATTTCCTTTAACTTCTCAGATCACATCAAATCGTCCTGCCGTCCCTCGTAGATATAGGAGTAGTATATAGAACACGGGAAGAGTCGTATTGACCTTTGACCTCAGAAATTTGCATATCACGTGACAGAGGTCAAAGGTCAATGAATGCACTTGACCTGTATCCTTTCATCTTGACCTTGGATCATGTTTAGACATGTTAGGGTTTTTCCCATCACGTGCGGTATGACGTCACTTCCGGTCTGTGTGAATGGGGCGTGTGAACCTGATAGGACATGTACTGACCTGTCTGTGGGGTTTTTCCCTACAATGTCGTTCACTTTCGTGTGTTTTCGGTGCGAAGGGTACGTTCGGTGAGAGGGGAACATGATAGGCCATGTACTGTCTGTATTTCCCGCCAGAATTTCGCTGTCGTCTGCTTGTCACGTGCCGAACACCTGGCTCCCCGAATTGCAACAATGTTGCACAGGGTTTGCCCTATATCCGGGTCCTATACCATTGATGGCATGCGTGTACTGTATTTGGGGAATCACGGGGAGATCAGGTGATAGTTCAAGGTCATATTGAATGATAGGAATGCGTGTACTGACCTGTTCATCTGTGGTTTACATCCGGGGACTTATATCCGGGTCCTTTAGCTGTGTGTTCCGAGTTTACACGGGAACAGTCGGGTAGTTACGGAGGAAGACACAGAGGTGACCGAGGCTGTTACGGAGGTCACCGAAGAGATACGGAGGTGGCCGAAGATCTCACAGAGTTTACCGAAGAGACACGGAGGTGCCCGGGGGAATCACGGGGAGATCAGATTGGCTCCCCAGGCCAAGGTGACCGGTGGCTGGTCGCTGGCGCCTTCCCCTTGGAGAATGTCGTTGGATCGCTCCCTCAGGTAGGTATATCGTCCCAGAAAGCGTCGTGGCTTCCCATCGTGGATACGTCTGACTTCAACTCTTAAGTACGTTTTACCCTAGAGTTCAGTTCGTTTTTCTGCCGTGGATACGTCTGTCCTCACCTCCTTTGTACGTATCGTTTACTCTGCCAATTTCGTGTGATTATTATCCAAACCTGGGTTCGTCTAATAACCGCGTGAACTCCGATGACTTCTTACCAGGCGTAATCTGGCTTGCGACGATGCATGTCATCGGGATGTATTCAGCTAGATGATATAGTCGATGATGTCTCTGGTCGCAAGCTGTCTAAAACAGTCGAGATGCCTCTTCGGTGGTGCGCTCATTGGCACCGTAAACTGCCCATTACGATGTACTGTCTGTACTTCCCGCCAGAATTTCGCTGTCGTCTGCTTGTCACGTGCCGAACACCTGGCTCCCCGAATTGCAACAATGTTGCACAAGGTTTGCCCTATATCCGGGTCCTATACCATTGATGGCATGCGTGTACTGTATTTGGGGAATCACGGGGAGATCAGGTGATAGTTCAAGGTCATATTGAATGATAGGAATGCGTGTGCTGACCTGTTCATCTGTGGTTTACATCCGGGGACTTATATCCGGGTCCTTTAGCTGTGTGTTCCGAGTTTACACGGGAACAGTCGGGTAGTTACGGAGGAAGACACGGAGCTGACCGAGGCTGTTACGGAGGTCACCGAAGAGACACGGAGGTGGCCGAAGATCTCACAGAGTTTACCGAAGAGACACGGAGGTGCCCGGGGGAATCACGGGGAGATCAGATTGGCTCCCCGAATTGCAACAATGTTGCACGTTCGCAAGATGATAGGCCATGTACTGTCTGTGGGGTTTTTCCCGCCAGAATTTCGCTGTCGTCTGCTTGGGCTGGGGTTGTCACGTGCCGAACACCTGGCTCCCCGAATTGCAACAATGTTGCACGTTCGCTACAATGTTGCGGTGAACACCTGGTTTTGCGTCTGCGTGAGTGAGCTCACGTGCCGAACACCTGGCTCCCCGAGATCAAGGCATGTCCAGACTTGTTCTGGGTTGTGCAGTTCTGCCATGCAGAGGACGGATACTAGGAATGCATATTAAATCTATATTACCATTGATGGGATGCATGTCTGACTTGTATTTGGGGGTCGGATTGATAGGAATGCGTGTACTGACAACCCCTATCAACTCTATCCCAAAGGGCTAATATCGGTCCCTGGCTTATCGGGTTCTGCCTGGAGTGGGTGTATGTAAAATTAGGATTTGTCCCGGAAATATAAAAAGCGGAACACGGACTTTACCGCTAAACTAGGGAAAAACTCCTATCAACCCTATCCCAAAGGGCTAATATCGATCCCTGGCTGATCGGGGCCTGCTGAGAGAGTGGGGGAGTGGGTGTATGTAAAATTAGGGTTTGTCCCGAAAATATAAAAAGCGGAACACGGACTTTATCCCTAAACTAGGGGAAAACACCTATCAACCCTATCCAAAAGGGGTCATATCGGTCCCCGGGCTTATCGGGGCCTGGGTGCATGGGTGGGTGCATGTAAAAGTTTCTCCAGAAAAAATATAAAAAACGGAACACGGACTTGACCCCTAAACTAGGGGAAAACTGGATTTTCCATCCGGGTTTTCCCCGGCCCGACCCGGCCCGCCCCGCGCACGGGTTATCCGGAAGTGCGCGGCATCACCGGAAGTGCGCGGTGAATTTCGTGTCAAAAGAACTGCACCTCGAACCTCTATAGTTTTTCTCTTCACCTGTTGCTCTTCTAACTTGTCACTCTTCGTCAAAGTTTTTTGTGCTAGAATTCCCGCTCTTAACCTAGACCAAAACATGTGCTTGGTCTGTGGGCTGATTTCATTGGTAAACGCAGAAAAGTTCCAATTGTCACCTTTGAAAGCCAATCAGAAGCGAGTATTTTTGCGCAGGTGTTTTTGCGCTGTCAACATCCGGGTTTCCCAGTGGGTTTTCCCATCGTTCCAGTGTCTTCCATCCGGGTACTGTGGTTTTACATCCGGGTCCTCATCTTACATCCGGGGTTTTCCATGTTTACTGTCACGTGACCGGCAATGACCTTTAACCGGTGACATGAACTTTAACTTTTAAAATCCGCATGTAAACACACCCATAGTGGTTCCTCCAGCGTGGATGTGCTGTAATGGAGGGGCTAATAAAAAGATTGACCTGTAATCTTTGATTGTTGCTCTCTTTTTGAACTAACCAATCAGAATAGTACGTATCACGGACTACATCCGTAGAGCTACGTATAGGCGCGCATGTGTAACATGGTCTATAAAACACGCCCCTCTGCATCCCACACCTCATTCCTACGATTACATAGCCATGATGGAGACCCATCACTATGGGACTCGCATTTTACAGCATGCGACCGTGGTTAATTCACTCACGGATTACCGAGCAGTGGTTCGGTCCATATTTGGAGATGGCGACGACAACGAGGGGCGACGCCAGATCCTGAAAGAGTTTACAGAAGCGGTCCTCGACAGAGTGCACTCGATGGCGAGGCGTGCTATCACCCACCACTACTGGACTATGACAGCCATCCTTGATGCCCGGACTATGGACCACGAACGCTCACGCCTGAACCAGCTACGGCTCGTTGGCCTAGTAATGGTCTTTGCCCTATTGACCCTGACGCTGTGGCAATGACAGCGACAGAAAAAGAACGGCTTTTCAGAGCCTCCACAGATGCGCATATGTGCAACCGATATATACGAGGGTCAGTCTCAGTTTGCGTCATTCACCGATCGTCATTGGGTCAACCATGTCACCAGTCCTACGAGCCATCCTTCCCCTTACACCCCGGGTGGGGTTACACGTCTATGAAGATAAAGTCACCCTCGCGGAAGACCGTGGAGATGTTTGCTGGTCGCGCGCTGAGGCCGTATCGAATACGGTTACGCTACACCGTGACGGCTGGACCAAAATTTAAACGGGTGTTGAGCGGTGAGCTCGACGGAAACCTCATCCACATAGACAATGCCATCTACGTACACCGTGGACCCTTCTTCCCACGCCTGGGCCGTTACCAAGACCCTACGCGAGGCTTCACCCTAGACTCCGATCTGTGGACAGCCTTCGAGAAAGTGGTGCCTATCGTGGACCAGCTGTTTACACCGGACGAGCGATCAGCTGTTCAGTTGAGCTGGGCTCGTGCCCTGAGTGAAGCGGCGACAGAACCCAACGAACAAATTACCAAACCTAGCAATGAATCGGAGGCAGACGACGATGCCATTGGTTATCCGGCTAGACGTTCAGCCCAGTGACATGACCACCCGATCCTTTGATCTCACGGTGTTCTCCCTATAAATACGAGAGACAGTACAAATCTTGTACCATTCACGTACTGATCATGACGGAGGCAGTACGGGCGTATCTCAGCTTGACCCCCGAGGTCTTCCTGCACGTCTATGCGGATACGGTCGATATCATGGAGGAGGTAGGAGACATCTGTGATGCAGACCCTACACAACCGTGCCCGGCTCATATTCGTCTGTCCCGGGAGGGCTGGACCAAATTCAAACGGGTGTTGTCTGGTGAACTGGACGGCGATCTCATCCACTTGTGTCACGATGTGTACATCCGACGCGGCCCCTTCTTTGTTCAATTGGCTCGGCTAGATGGAGGTACAGTGCATTTTACCCTTCACCCTGTTCTATGGTCTGCATTGGAAGATGCCGTGGCAGATGTGGATCAAGTGCTTACGGAGGAAGAGCGGTCATCAGACGAGTTGGACTGGTTATTTACCATGGACAATGTGCTGGCAGAAGCCAACGAAGAAAATCAGAAAGAAACTGCGACCCAAGATATACCGTTATAAATAAACGATAGAGCCAGGGTCCATCATCATTTGTCACCATGAAGAGCTGGGAGAAGGTGTTGGATAACTTATACTACAGTCCCGACAGTCCGGCGGCCTATAGTGCATTGTCGGCTCTCTATCGAGCGGCCAAACCCCAGGGGATACAACGTGCCCAAGTCCGAGATTGGTTAAAAAAAGAAGACACCTATACCTTACATCGATCTGTCCGTCGCCATTTTCTACGAAACCGGGTTATCGTGGGTGGTATAGATGCCCAGTGGCAAGCCGATTTGGTCGATATAGGCGCCTATGCCAAACACAACGATGGGAATCGGTATATCTTGACGTGCATCGATATCCTGTCGAAGTATACGTGGGTGGTACCCATCCGGACGAAAACTGGTGCGAATCTCATAGCGGCGTTCAAGGACATCTTCAAGACCGGGCGCAAACCCTTGTATTTGCAAACCGACGAAGGCACGGAATTCCTCAACAGACCGTTCCAACAGTTTCTGAAAGCCCAGAAGGTGTTTTCTTCCATACGCACAACGAGACCAAGGCTTCCGTTGTGGAAAGGTTCAACAGGACATTCAAAGGCCGCATGTATAAATATTTCACCTATAAGAATACAAGGCGGTACATCGATGTTCTCCCGAAACTTGTGAGTGGATACAATCGAGCCTATCACCGGAGTATAGAGAGAGCCCCCATTACCGTCACCCAACGCAATGAAGCCCAAATCCGGCGTGTCTTGTACCCCAGGCAATCGCAGCGAACGCCGAAGGAGGTGTTCAAGGTCGGGGACCCTGTACGGATCAGTAAAGTCAAAGGTCAATTTGAGAAAAGTTACTTGCCCAACAGGAGCGATGAGCACTTCCTGATTAAACGGCGCCTACCCCGACAGCAGCGAGTCTATGAACTGGAAGATCTTCAAGGGGAACCGTTGCTAGGGACGTTTTAGGACACGGAATTACAGCCTGTCGTAAAAACAAAGCAAGACTACTACACGGTGGAGCAGATTTTGAAAACGGAACGCCGCCGTGGCAAACTGTTTCATTTCGTCAAATGGCAAGGCTGGCACAGTTCCTTCAATTCCTGGGTCGCGGACAACCAGGTGAAACGACTATAAAGCCAGACACCACTACCATCATCCTTCATTCCACGTTCGACCATGAACACGGCGCTATGGACCAACAGCAGCTGCCTCTGAACACAGCGTCTCCCAAAACGCGCAAAGCGCAAGTGGGCTTTGTGGCACATAGTGCTAATCCTGCTGAGTGTGTTGTACGGAGGAGTGTTTTACGACGTAGCCTATCTCAGCACTCTACTTTACCAACTTAGAACTCCAGCCACCAGTCAAACCAGTCTACAGACCTTCTCTACACCAGTCAACCCCGTGATCGAAACGAGCCCAGTCATCACCACCACACCACGTGTACAAGACACATCGAGCTCCACACCAAGTATCCAGTCAACATCTACACCAAGTACACCCACTACGTCTCAAAACCCACCGGATTTCATCACTCACAGTGAACAGACAACGACGACCGACGTTGTACCCACCACCACCACTCCAGTTCACTCGTACCAAATTTACAAGAGCGGGTTACCACGACAGCGCATACAGCTCAAACCATGGACCCTCGGTGGCAGCATCCCTTCACTTGCGTCATCGCAGGACCGACGGGCTCCGGCAAAACGCACTTCGTCAGGAAGCTCCTTCAACACGCCGACAGCATGATCACCCCACCCATTGCCCGAGTCCTCTGGTGTTATGGAGAATGGCAGGCAGCGTATGCAGCAATGCTCCATATCACGTTCGTGGAAGGCCTACCTAACCTGGCCGATTTGCAACCCGACACCTTGGTGGTTCTGGATGATCTCATGGAGGAGACGGATGCGCGCGTCACCCAACTCTTTACCAAAGGCAGCCATCATCGACGGCTCAGCATCATCTACATTGTGCAGAATCTGTTCAGTAAAACAAAGAACATCGGAACATCAGCTTAAATGCCCACTATCTGGTGGTCTTCAAAAACCCGAGAGACACCACTCAACTGCTGCACCTGGCGAGACAGATGTATCCCGGCCGCACACCGTTTGCGTTGGAAGCCTTTAAAGATGCGACAACCGCTCAGCACGGGTATATGCTCTTCGACTTCAAGCAAGCCACCCCCGATCACCTTCGACTACGGACCGGAATCTTTCCCGGAGAGACCCACCACGTTTACATGCCAAAATAATGTAAACACACCCACAGTGGCTCCCTCAGCTGGGGTGTGTGTGTTTGATGATGGGATAATAAAAAGAATTAATACCACATCATGGTTGACTTTGTCTTTGTTCGATATTCAGGAGGTAGCCCGCAAAAGGATAAAAAGAGCAGACTTGTGGGTTCTAGCATTAGTTGTGCATGATGTCTGCGCGAGTACGGAAGCACGCCCCGACGCTCCGTGTATTGAAGACGGGCCCACCCGAGTTGGTCCGAACCATTGTACGCGGTGCGGACCCTGACCTTGTACGCTGTCTGAGTGAGATAGGGTACAACCTGTTAAAAGGCAACGTACCACTGACTCCGGCTCAGAAGATCAAGTTGACCAAGCATAAGACAGGTCTCCGAACCCTAGTTCAGAAGCGAGTCTCTCAAACACAAAAGAAAAAGGTGTTACAGAAAGGTGGCTTTCTCGGGGCCATCTTAGCACCGTTGGCCGCTTCCGTGTTGGGGCCAGTATTGGGTGAACTCTTCGGCCGACAATGAACTACACGAAAAAAAATGGTCCTCGTCGAACCACGGTTCCTTCAAAACCTCCAATCGCCCTGCCCTGTCCCACCTACGGTGAAGACCATAAACACCCTCGATGGAGAGATGCAACAGATCTTACAGAGACCAGGGCTAAGCGACAGTGAGAAAGTACAACGGTACAATGAGACGCTTCAACGGTACATGACGTTCATGGACCAATACAAAACCCTTTCAACCCCACCACCACCACCACCACCACGTGACACACCGCCGACCTCAGCACCGCTCCAACAGCCGCCATTACCAGGGGTACCACCCACAGCCCCACAGTGGGTGGAAGACGAAGTCCTGAAGAGTGTACCTGCATCGTTCAAGAAACAAGCTGGCCTGGTATTACAACGGATGAAACAGAATCCTAACATGACTTGGAATGATAAAGGCGAACTCCTGGTACAGAATCAGGTGGTGCCCGGTACCCACATGACGGATTTAGTGAATGACCTGATGCGTCAACGCAGGTCGCACACGGATCCTCGAGGATGGGAGGTCTTCGCTCAAGGCCTGAAAGACATGCATGTACCACAGGAATTGGTGGGGAACCCCCACCGCTGGGCCTTTATGCAGCGGACCCAGCAATCACCGAGTGGCCCACTACCTTCTTGGGAAGCCGAATGGGAACCGGAGTCACCCCCCAAAACACCACCACAACGGGCACCTTCTTTTCAGGCCTTTAAAAAACCATCCTTGATCAGGACACCCCACATCTCCAGAGCCGTGACACGTAGCAAGTCACCGCGACGAACACGACGCCGGACACAACCGCCCAAGGCCAGGAACACCTATTAAAACCAACAGCAGCAGCAGGACAGATCAGTCGCCATGTTTGATCTCACCCTACCCAGTAACAGTTCGCTGGATGTGTTTCCTGACAACAGCTTGGCCAAGTACGTCACCCAGTTACCGCAACCGTTGCATTTACCTGGACGATGGGAATGTGGCCTCGTGGATATCCAATACCCTTACTCGTGGTACAACGTGCGAGCCAATGAAGTGTGGTACGAGGTGACCTACGAAGGCAAAAACACCCGACTCACCCTCCCCGAAGGCCAATACGATACCCCCAAGGAGTTCATGGGTGGGCTGACAAGACTGTTGCATTATAAGGCTCTACGGGAGGTCACGAATACTTCAAAACCCATCAAATCCTTTCCCTTCAAGAATCACGTGGACTTCGATTACAACGCACACAACGACAAGGCACAGATCCTTCTCACCGCCAACGTGAGTGTCGTACTGAGTCCTATCCTACAGCAAATGCTGGGTCTCGCTCACGCGACCTACACGGGTCCATCTGAGGACCATGGCCAGGTCCCGATGGATATGAAGTCGGGTATGTACGGACTCTACGTCTACTCGGACGTAGTCGACAACCACATCGTGGGCGATATCAACACACCTCTGTTACGGGTGGTCCCCATTAAAAAGACGTATGGAGATCAAATCACCCACAGTTTCATCCACATGCTCTACCTGCCCGTACGACAAACCGACATCAACACTATCACGGTGGATATAAGAGACGACACGGGACGACCGGTGGCATTCGAACGAGGAAAAGTGGTGCTGACACTTAATTTTCGACAAGCACGTGCTCCCCACTTTGCATAATGAAAGTACCTTACGAATGCGATGCACGCAGCTATATGGACTATTATGCCCAACAGGCCGGGGGTGGCTTTCCGGTCTTTAGCGGTGCACGCATGCAACGAGGACATGGGCTGGGGAACATACTCGGCAGCATCGTCAAAACGTTCCTGCCCTTGGTGACGCGTGGGGTGAAAGCGATCGGCAAACAAGCGGTACGCAGTGGACTGCAAGTGGCCGGTGATGTCTTGGGGGCACGGCACCCAAAGAAGCCTTGAAACGGCGGGCCAAAGAAGCGGGAGGCGTCTTGGTGGCCAAAGCACAACGCACCGTAGGGAATAAAAGACCTGCCCCACCGAGACCACGCACCAGTCGACGACCGACCCAGCGACGACGCACATCGAAGACGCAGGATATCTTTTCTTAACCATGTCCTTAATCCACGCAGAGTCCTGTCCCTCCACCAACAGTGAATTTGATTTGTGGACCGTGCCGCCCACACAGACCAGTGCCGAACAAGGATTATGGGTGGAGCATCTCCCGCTCTCCAGCATCAACGAAACAGGGCCCATCGAGTTCAACATCAGTAATGCGGATACGGTCTATGTGGATTTAGCCCATACATACTTGTATGTGAAAGCCAGGTCGTCAATCGGGATGGCTCCAGAATCATCCAAGCTGCAACGGTGGGCCCGACGAATCTCTGACTGCACTCGATGTTTCAACAGGTGGATATTTTTCTCAGCGACAAACTCATCAGTGACTCGACCAACACGTACCCCTATCGAGCCTACATCGAGACACTGTTGTCGTATGGCCGAGAGGCTAAAAAATCTCAGCTGACAGCCGCTTTATTCTACCAGGACACACCCGAGCACATGGACACGGTGGACAATGTGGGATATAACAAACGGAAGGCTTTCACTGCGAACGGTGCCTCGGTGGATCTCATGGGTCGACTACACGTAGACATGTTCATGCAAGACCGGTATCTCTTGAACAAGATCCCCATCAAAATCCGACTGATACGGACGCCTCCGACCTTCGCCTTGATGGCCACTAACGTAGATGGGCATGCAGCTGACTATAAGATTGTTATCCAAGACGCAGTCCTGTATGTCCGAAAAGTGAAACCGAATCCAGCCGTTCAATTGGGACACATGAAAGCCTTGGAAACAAAACCAGCCCAGTACCCTATCCGACGTGTACAAACCAAAGTGTTCTCTGTGCCTGCTGGAAATATGAGCGCCAACAAAGAAAACCTGTTCCTGGGGGAACTACCCAAGCGATTGGTCCTGGCCTGTGTGGAAAATACCAGTTTCAGCGGAGCCTACCCAGAGAATCCGTTTGACTTCCAACATTTCGGCATCAATTTTGTGGCCCTGCATGTGGATGAACAACAGGTCCCAGCCACGGCCTTAACACCGAACTTTGGGCGCAGGAATTTCATTCGAGCCTATCAGAGCCTGTTTACAGCCACTGGTCAAATCAACCAGGACGAAGGGAATATGATCAGTCGGGAGGACTACGCGAACGGATACACGTTGTTCTGTTTCGATCTCACCCCCACCTTAGAGAACGACCATCAGCTGGCCCTCGCCAAGCAAGGCAATTTACGGTTGGAAATCAACTTTGCACGAGCCCTTGGGACCACCGTCAATGTGATCTGCTACGCCGAGTTTGACAACATCATTCAAGTGGACAAGGCGCGCAACGTCCTGTGTGACTTTTCCACCTAACATGGATACAGACCAGATAACCACCGTGCTGGAGAATGACCCAGGGACACGTATGGTCTTTCAAGGGGTGTTCGCCCGAGATGTGTTCCCATTAGACCGTATGTATCCTGCTGCTTACGTTCTTAACATGGACCCGATGGATCGACCCGGTGAACACTGGGTGGCCGTGTACTTGACAGAACAGCAGGCCGAATACTTTGACCCGTACGGGCTGCCACCCCTCCATCCCGATTTAACAGACTTCATGGATCAAGGCACACAGACGTGGTGTTGGAACAGTCAAACGTTGCAAAGCCTGACCAGTAGCGTGTGCGGACAATTGCTTGTTTTACCTGTACCATCGATGCCGGGGAAGGACCTTATCTACCATCGTACAGATGTTTGACGAATACCCCAAGGCCGAGGACCGCGATGTACTCGTATATGACTGGGCCGCCGATCATTTCAATGTACAAGCCCCGTTCTGGGCTTAAGTTCTTTCAACGTACAAGCCCGCTGTTCTGGGCTTCAGTTCTTTCAATGTACAGGCCCCCTGTTCTGGGCTTCAGTTTTCACGTGGTTGTTCTCACGTTGCTGTTGTTCACTGAATAAAAAAAAATGAGATCTCACCAAAAAACCCTGTCTTGTGTGTTTTGTATATGAGCATAGTGCATGAAGGCTATAACAGACATTCGGTCAAACTGGCCTTGAACACCGTTTTAGCCAATCAGTGGCCTAGGATGGGGCCAAAGGTAACCCATCAATGTCCAGAAAACAATGCAAGAGCACTGCAGTAAAATGGAGAGCCAATGAAATCAGCCCACAGACCAAGTACATGTTTTGGTCTAGGTTAAGAGCGGGCATTCCAACATTTGACGATGAGTTACAAGTTACAAGAGCAACAAGTGGAGTGAAAAAAACTATAGAGGTTATACGTGCGGAAAGGCATGCCCGAATCCCCACATGTCACCACGAAGACCAAAAAACCCTGTCTTGTGTGTTTTCTATATGAGCATAATGCATGAAGGCTATAACAGACATGTGGGGATTCGGTGAAACTGGCTTTGAACACCGTTAAGAAAGTAGCCAATCAGTGGCCTAGGATAATCCGAAATTCACCCGCACACTTCCGGTGATGCCGCGCAGGCGTGCGGCCGGAGAACCCCCGCGCGCGCGCGCTGCGGGCGGAGTAATCCGCGCGCGCTGCGGGCGGAGTAATCCGCGCGCGCTGCGGCCGGCGCGGGGCGGGGCGGGCCAGGCCGGGGAAAACCCGGATGGAAAATCCAGTTTTCCCCTAGTTTAGGGGTCAAGTCCGTGTTCCGTTTTTTATATTTTTTCTGGAGATACTTTTACATGCACCCACCCATGCACCCAGGCCCCGATCAGCCAGGGACCGATATTAGCCCTTTGGGATAGGGTTGATAGGAGTTTTCCCCTAGTTTAGCGGTAAAGTCCGTGTTCCGCTTTTTATATTTCCGGGACAAATCCTAATTTTAGATACACCCACTCCAGGCAGAACCCGATAAGCCAGGGACCGATATTAGCCCTTTGGGATAGAGTTGATAGGGGTTGTCAGTACACGCATTCCTATCATTCAATATGACCTTGACCTATCACCTGATCTCCCCGTGATTCCCCAAATACAAGTCAGTACATGCATCCCATCAATGGTAATATAGATTTAATATGCATTCCTAGTATCCGTCCTCTGCATGGCAGAACTGCACAACCCAGAACAAGTCTGGACATGCCTTGATCTCGGGGAGCCAGGTGTTCGGCACGTGAGCTCACTCACGCAGACGCAAGACCAGGTGTTCACCGCAACATTGTAGCGAACGTGCAACATTGTTGCGATTCGGGGAGCCAGGTGTTCGGCACGTGACAACCCCAGCCCAAGCAGACGACAGCGAAATTCTGGCGGGGAAAAGCCCACAGACCGTACATGGCATATCATCTTGCGAACGTGCAACATTGTTGCAATTCGGGGAGCCAATCTGATCTCCCCGTGATTCCCCCGGGCACCTCCGTGTCTCTTCGGTAAACTCCGTGACATCTTCGGCCACCTCCGTGTCTCTTCGGTGACCTCCGTAACAGCCTCGGTCACCTCCGTGTCTTCCTCCGTAACTACCCGACTGTTCCCGTGTAAACTCGGAACACACAGCTAAAGGACCCGGATATAAGTCCCCGGATGTAAACCACAGATGAACAGGTCAGTACACGCATTCCTATCATTCAATATGACCTTGAACTATCACCTGATCTCCCCGTGATTCCCCAAATACAGTACACGCATGCCATCAATGGTATAGGACCCGGATATAGGGCAAAACTTGTGCAACATTGTTGCAATTCGGGGAGCCAGGTGTTCGGCACGTGACAAGCAGACGACAGCGAAATTCTGGCGGGAAGTACAGACAGTACATGGCCTATCATGTTCCCCTCTCACCGAACGTACCCTTCGCACCGAAAACACACGAAAGTGAACGACATTGTAGGGAAGACCCCCACAGACAGGTCAGTAAATGTCCTATCAGGTTCACACGCCCCATTCACACAGACCGGAAGTGACGTCATACCGCACGTGATGGAAAAAACCCTAACATGTCTAAACATGATCCAAGGTCAAGATGAAAGGATACAGGTCAAGTGCACTCATTGACCTTTGACCTCTGTCACGTGATATGCAAATTTCTGAGGTCAAAGGTCAATACGACTCTTCCCGTGTTCTATATACTACTTATAGGTATCAGTTTTCTGTCACCCGTTTCACGCCGAGAACAGTCTTCAGACAGCGTTATTCGACTCCACCATGAACACTTCAGAGTCCCCGACACATAAACTAGCTTGTGAAGGTACAGTAGGGTCCCAGCATTCCGATTCCAACAACCCTTGAAAATATCACCAGTCGCCCGAACGCACCCAGTTTTCACCGACAATACCGCTGCTGAACCTAACACTACACAACAATAGACTTCTATGTTCCCTCTTCTCCATACCCGCCACTGTCCACTCTCTCTGCTAGAGTACTCTCTCTGTTAGAGTACACAATGAACCCAGTCTGATCTTTAACCTGTACAATATACTTAAGTCCATAGCCCAATAGATGAGAGCTGTTACCGGGTTGAATTTCAGATCCGAAATGGTTTCCATTCCCGATTCTCTGGCTTTTAGACACATCAGGCTACCGGTACGTACATGTAACGTCGTGTTGCCCGGATTAAACATCCCACTTTTCAGCGCCATCTGTACTTTTCAAGAAAAGACAACCCTCACCACTGTAAATTCTACGGATGATAATTCATATCATGGTCGCAAGTCGACTTTTGCGGAATCCCATAGTTCTAATTTTACTTTCGTCGCAGCTGATTATATCGCTGTATACAGTTTTCGCAAGAACGGGAACATCTGAGACCATTCACCGTTGATATCACAGACCAGGATGGAATTTGATGCAAGTCAAACTTATGTCTTATCAACCACGTATTTCTGTTGAATGTTGTGGCATAATGTAGACCCCGGTTTTCGTTACACTTCTGGGTTGGTCTGTTAGCGTCGTCCCAGACTTGCTCTCCAGTCTTGTGTCATGATTTGACGTTGGGGTTTTTTTTGTTTTTTTTTTAATTATGATACCAAATAAAGTTGTACATTCTGCATTTAGATGGTATAATGCTACAGGGATTCACCTGCCCTTGGTACAGAACAGCAAATTATCTTCCTACTAGTCCTGGCTTCGAGGGAGTCCTCTATGGCTCTAACAATCACGCCATCTCGCGGGAGTGTGACAATGGTAACATAGGCATGTCGTAATAGCATAAAACTATCGCTGTCGCATCTCGCTCTAGCTAAGTATCATAAGTGTATTCACTTTCCTCTGAGCTATGCCGTACGCCTATCTATTCTCTTGTCGGTGAAATTTAACATCTTGGTCGCCCAATTATTATCGCCTTTGTGCCCCAATAAGCATAGCATCTTTTGAGATAATGGAATCATTTCGCACCCTTATTTCGAAAGAGGCTTTTGTAAGGCGCGACCAGGATGTTCAATTTCACCGACAAGAGAGTATGTACGGCATAGTCACGAGGAAAGTGTGCAGCTATGATACTTAGCTAATCTCACTCTTACTCTGTCGGACAGGTTGCCAATTGGTTGCGTTAGTCCGCGGGAGTACGCCTCACCGGCGTTCACCCATAATCTTATTCATTTATTCACGTTATTCAAGTCGTTCCGCATTTATGAATTAACCCTAGTTGATACTGACTGTCACGGATATTGCAGACATAAACTAACACCTAACGAAACAGTCGATATAGTCCACTTCAAATATTACAGACCGTGCGTGTACAATTAAGTTGTCTGGAGCAATGGTATGGATTGACCGTGTGCCGTAAGTTACGGAGCCAGGGGAGCGGTCGTATTGGTTGCTTAAATCCGGGACACACGACCAAGTTTTCCTTGTCAACCGAAATTTCTGGAAGACAGTTCCGGTCAGTCCGATGTGCAGCATTAAACTGAAATTTAGCAATCTTAGTGGTGGACAATAGGGCCTTCAAGACACATGTCCACGTGCTGGTTCACCTCAGGTTCAGGTTCAGTGACGTCGTCATGATCAGGGTCAAGGGAGGAGCAGAGGAGTCGAGGGAGAAGCAGAAAGGGTCAAGGGAGGAGCAGAGGAGTCGAGGGAGAAGCAGAAAGGGTCAAGGGAGGACTAAAGTATCAAGGGTGGAGCAGGTGCGTCTCAGGTCGTGACCTCATCATGATCAATGTTACAGGAGGAGCAGAAGAGTCAATGAAAGAGCAAAAAGGGTCAAGGGATGAGCAGAAAGGGTTATGGCAGGAGCAAAGAGATTCAAGGAAGGGACAGAAGGGTCAAGCAAAATTTTCAAGGGAAGAGCAAAAAGGGCGAAGGAGAAGCAAACAAGGTCAACGAGGAGAATTTACCACTTTTATGGAATACTAGACTGTTCTTGATTTTTCAAGCATGTATTGTGGAGTGGCAGCAGGCAGTGTAGCAACTACTAATGAGTCAATTGTCGCAATTGCGACAATTGTGTCATTAGCAACTGCCTTGTGACAATAGCAGGCGACTCTGTCACTCAATTAAAAAATGATAGCGAGCATGTTGACGCTTATTGTCACAACTGGAAACAAGTAATTATTTGAGGCAAATATAAATCACACATGATGTATGACTAAATCTTTGATATACTTGCAATAGCAACCACTAATGACACAATTGTCGCAATTGTAGCGACTCTGCATGCAGAGCCGCCAGCTTGTGTAGCAAATTCGACAATAGCGGTTGACTCTTTATGCAGAGTCGCCTGCTAATGGCGCAATTACGACATTAGCTGGCGACCTGACAGCTGCTAATGACACAATTGTGTCATTAGTAGTCGCTACAGTGCAATCATTGAGACACTGTGAGTCATCAAGTTAAGAACATTTCTATTATCTCCCCCTGAATCACCACCGCTCTTTAAGATTGGAGGCATAAAAATGGGTTATTCGTCTTGTAAGAAATACACAACAGGTGACTACATGTAGGGAACCTTGTTAAACCTAGAAAAGCTACCCGGCAAGCTATATTGCACACGGTGTTCCCGGTTTAAAGATCCTTACATGACGAAGTTCTCTAACAATGTGCTTTTGCTAAGTAGTGACCTCGATTTCACTTTTACCAAAGATCTCTTCAATTATTTCCAAATACAGATTGAGAGACTGTTCCAGACTAACTTTATTTGTTTGGAAAAACTATTTGATCGCGGAAAATATCTGTCTACGGCTTTTACATATAATCGATAATACTTATATACAATATATTTTTTTAATCTCGAATAATTGAATAGTTAATTACTTAAACTAAATGCGAGGGCCTTTAAAAGGAAGTTCGGTGCGCCACTGTGCCTCTAGTGGTATAAGGGAGATAAAACCTTTTCTGAATAAGGCTATACTGGCAATGATATAATTCGGTTGTAAAGTTTGTGGAGAGATATGCCGGTATGGCAAGCCGTTTCAGTATTTAATCGGTTATTCCACATATGTTGAAAAGTTTTGCACATATGTACAAAAGAATTCCACATATGTGTAAAAAACAGTTTTTATACATATGTGCAAAAGTTTTACACATATGTTGAAAAGTTTTACACATATGTGGAAAAGTTTTACACATATGTAAAATAAATTAACTATTTCACATATGTTGAAAAGTTTTATACATGCAAAACTTTTCCACATATGTCAAGTAAAGTGTTTTTCCACATATGTGCAAAAGTTTTGTACATATGTTAAATAAATTCCAGGAGAGTTAATGGAAAGGAAATGGACTGCTCCCTGTGGTATAATCTCTCGTGAATGTTTGTTATCTAACGACTATTTTAAAATGGCGCTGTCCCTTCGGGGTTTGTTTATCGCCTCTCCGACTATGCGAGACATGAGGAACTACAGTGAGGACACGGAAGCTTATAATAATAATAATAGTACTATATTATCTTAGATTCAAGGTCCATACATGACTATCTTTCTTACACGCACCTCTTCTCCTGCAGCTAACGCAGATCGTACAAACTGCGGTATAGCACAGGGGCTTGATGTTGGTCAGTTATTAATTATGATATTATATTCTTATATACTCTCATCCTACTCCATAAATATGAGTACGAGGGGAGTATATATGAAAATTAAGATCCCAAATTATTAACTAACCAACAACAAGCCCCTGTGTGCGGTAGCTAAATGTGGTACAGAGTACGGTGGGTTCATGCAAACTTCAAACGAAAGAAAAGAGCGGGGCTGGGGTAGGAACAAAGCCTGAATTAACAAGACATCTGACATACAGGATCGAAATGCGGTAGTGTAGGAGTAATCAGCTGGGTCACAGATAAATAAACACACAAACTCAAGTCTCTTACAGCCATTTCAAGGTCAACCTTACTGAATACGTTGTGGAAAGATTGTTCCTTTGTTTGCAGGAGGAAAAGGCGCCAAAGTGGTACCAGGGAGCAGTCGATGGCCACGGCAGATGTCGCAGCTTTTAGACATATGTGGAAAAGTTTTGCACATATGTGAAATAAAGTAACTATTTCACTTATGTTGAAAAGTTTTATACATATGTGTAAAAGTTTTAGACATATGTGCAAAAACCTTTTTTTCAACATATGTCGAAAACTTTTAGACATATGTGTAAAACTTTTACACATATGTGTAAAAGTTTTAGACATGTGTAAAACTTTTACACATATGTTAAATAAATTAACTATTCCACATATGTTGAAAACTTTTGCACATATGTCAAAAAGTTTTCAACATATGTATAAAACTTTTACACATATGTGGAATAAATTCGCACTTTAGACATATGTTGAAAAGTTTTATACATATGTTAAAAACTTTTTGACATATGTGCAAAAGTTTTCAACATATGTGAAATAACCGATTAAATACTGAAACGGCTTGCCATATGCCGGTACTTATAAAATATCAACCATTTGATGGAATGGGCTCTTACTTAATTGTCAAATAAACAATCCAAAAATGCCTGCTGTGTTTCACTTTAATTCTCACAAGTCACATGTTACACATATAGACCTTCTTTTCTCAGGAGTCAACTGTCTTGAAAACCCGGTATTAATTAAAGGTCAACACAAACGATCTGAGGTCAAAATATAAAAAATAGTCCTTTCGATTCTGAAAATAATGATATTTTTTTTATAATTTTGTGTCGTCTGGTTGGCGAGATATTGCCGTTTGAAAGCTGAAAATCGCTCTCCTGTCAATTCCAGCTGTGACGTCACGGAGGGACAGCCGTCTTGTATTCTCTATGTTAAAGCCGTATACCACAGTCATAAGTAGCTGCTGATTTCTGGAGATTTTCGGGGTATCGGGGCATCATTTGTTAAATATGCCGCGACGTTGTGTAGTGGGAGGTTGCAGTTTTACTACAGATGAAGGTGTTAGTATAGTCGGGGCTGTTAGGGATTTTTTGGTTCACATTCTTCCAAAAGCACCAAATTTGGCTCATATGTCGCCCATACCATACTATTTCGATTTTTGACGGGGGGCCGCCATATTGGCGAAATTCAATATGGTCGCCACCCGGGTTAGATGTCAATCGTAGTTAAATAACTAAAAGGGCTAGAAATATGAATAATAGCACTTTTTAGTGGTTTTGGGGGTCGGAGAATCTGATTGTGATCTTATTTCAACTATTTGAGGTCAAGGTCACCCTTCAAGGTCACCCTAAAGGTCATATTGGGGACAAATTCGCCATTATCAGTGGTTTTGGGGCAAGATATATAAACTGCCTCATTCTATTGGTTTCCAGGGTTGAGTAACCCGAATCTGGCCTTATTTTGGCGATTCGGGGCAATATTTCATTGAGAGTCGCGATAGAGGTCATCCGAACCAGAGATCAATTGTAGGTATAACACCAAAAGAACCACAAATAATACCATAGAGGTTTGTGGCATTCTCCGATTCTGATCTTATTTTGAAGATTTGAGGTCACCCCATTTCGGGGTCAAAGGTCAAATATCAACAGTTACCACTAAGAACAATCGAGCGAAGATTATTCAGGAACAAATTTTATTAAAATTCTTCGGAGATGACATCTGCTGACAAAATGCTATAACTATGCCGCCACGCCGCTATGTGTATTTAAATGTTCGAAATACAATACAAAGACCGCTTTAGAAACAATATACCAATGATTATTAATACCTATACCTTCTGGCTTGCGCTCTCAAGAAACTGTGAAGTCGGGTCGCACCCAGTAAGTCTGTGGAAGAGGGGTAGTGCCAAGGATTTGACGGACCGAGATCGGAACAAATGGTATGGACTGGAATGTCACAATATTTTTTTCCAGTACCGAAGTCCACCAAGAGTTCCGATAGACCAAAGACCGGACATCGCTGTCCATCGTGCGAACATAGGTTGTTGTATGACCCTCCTCTGTGGCATGTGCTAGATGCAGGAGGACCCTGGTGTCCGCCTCGGAATGGTTGCACGGTTGAAGTATTGTGAGGTACACAGAAGGAGCTTTCCGCTCATGTCAGTCTTGGAGATCTGTGTGCTGATGAATGAGAAAGGCTCCTTTTTGTTAACATTTTAAGAAGCCGCTGATCCATTCATACTTCGGGATTTTAGGGGTTCCGGAAAAAGTATTGTGGCATTCCAGTCCAAACCATCTGTTCCGATCTTGGTCCGTCAAAGTCCGTGGGACTACCTCTCTTTCACAGCTTAACGGGGTGCAAGACGACTTCACAGTTTCTTGGATGTGGTAAAAAGACCGCCTGGGCAGCCTGTACAAGCATATCGGACCCCACCGACACACTAGTGGCTCTCACGCATGATCCTGACACTCTCGAGTTCGTGCATATGGAGCTTATAGAACGCTTCATCATACTATTGTACAGCAAGGGATGTGGTGCAGCCGGTGTCAATGAGGCCAAGCATCACCTCTTCACCACTGCAACCAGATCGCTCAAAAACATCCCACCTCCCAAGCCGCGCTGTTACAGCATGTGAAGCGAGCGCTACTGCAAGCGAGTTTCTATTGGAGTCGCTTCACTCCAGCAGGAAATCCCTGACTTCAGTGAGTGGAGCTGGCACAAAGATTGCACCAATACATGGCAACCGCTATGGACCACTCTCAGCGACACTTCTATGGCATATGCCATTCTCATGCACTACGGCTGACTCAAGGCATGCACGGGAAGGTGCAAATGCAACTGTGCCGATGTCCGATACACGACCATCTGCAAATGCGAAGGCGGTTGCGTTAATAACGAAGGCGGTGGTACTGTTGCTTAAGCGGTCTTTGTTTTGTATTTTGAACATTTAAATGCACGTAGCGGCATAGTTTTGTCAGCAGATGTCACCTCTGAAGTATTTTAGTAACATTTGTTCATGAATAATCTTGTTTCGATTGTTTTTAGTAGCAACTGTTGATCTTTGACCTCTAATTTTCAAATGAGGTGACCATGACCTCAAATCGTCAAAACAAGGTCAGAATCTAATTCTCCGATGCCACAAAGCCCTATGGTATTATTTGTGATTCTAGCCCTTTTGGTGTTTCCTATAATTGACCGCTGGTTGATCTCTGTTTCGGGTGACCTCTGTCGTGAACCTCACATGCAATATTGCCTCAAATTGTCAAAATATGGCCAGATTCGGGTTACTCAACCCCGAAAATCGATAAAATG
>JAVTVY010037937.1:0-17443 GCA_036873755.1 Hanleya hanleyi | reverse complement strand
CCTTGGCAATGAATTACGGATATATGGCATACACATTCATGAATAAGTCCTTCCTTTCGCATAAAGGATGGAGGCCGTTGGCCCTGTGAGCCGGCTCCGATTATTGCCACTACATGCATGTGGGTTCGAGTATACACATCCATTGTGTAAAACATGAGATGTTATTTTGAAGATTTGGACTCATCTATATTTTATTATATTGCCTATATTTGATAATCGTTGCAGATTGGCTTCGATTATAAAATTAACAAATCATTGTGTTCTGGCTGTAAAGTACATGTGCCCATGATAAGTACATTTGCCCAGAAGTTAGTTTAGGGGGCGTAACTTCCTGACCAATTTAAATGTACATGGTAAATGTGATTCTGTGGATTTCCCCAGTTGATCGTACAGTAAAGGTCAAGTGTCCTTATATGAACGCTAATAATCTAATCTATTCCATCAAACAGGATTCAGTGCTGGATCTGGATAGATTTTAATCCAGGATTTTATTTAGGACTGGTACTTATCTGGCAGTCACAAACGCACTTGAGAATAAACAGGTCATATGTGAATTGATAGTAAATCACAACTGTTAAACGATAACAGCCGTGATTGGATAGTGTTATTTCTAGTGTTTTATGTACAGCTTTAAATATGAATGTAAACTGTTTGCAGTTAAACCTAAGATCATGTCTCCCTTGAATCACATGCGTACGAAGAAGAGAAGCGTTTTACAGCTGACTTCTGGTAACTACTATGCGGTTGACATCAATACATTTTGCTGTATCTCGGTGTCTGTGAACACTAATTTTTTTCAAACAACGTCTCGGGTCTTGTATGGATAATCTACGGAGGAAACCTGAAGTAGAATCTTATAATCGTTCACATTTAGGTTTTCTGTGAGGACCCTTCAGGTGAGACTCGTATTTACCTGTCAAAATTCATATTGGGGATCCTTTAACAGGCTGAGATAGCAAACCGTATATAACAAACCTGTAAATACCGGTGTAAATGGAAAGAATGTCCGGTAGATAGGAAAGAATGTCCGGTAGATAGGAAAGAATGTCCGGTAGATAGGAAAGAATGTCCGGTAGATAGGAAAGAATGTCCGGTATATAGCAAAGAATGTCCGGTAGATAGGAAAGAATGTCCGGTAGATAGGAAAGAATGTCCGGTAGGAAAGAATGTCCGGTAGATAGGAAAGAATGTCCGGTAGATAGGAAAGAATGTCCGGTATATAGGAAAGAATGTCCGGTAGATAGGAAAGAATGTCCGGTAGATAGGAAAGAATGTCCGGTAGATAGGAAAGAATGTCCGGTAGATAGGAAAGAATGTCCGGTAGATAGGAAAGAATGTCCGGTAGATAGGAAAGAATGTCCGGTAGATAAGGAAGAATGTCCGGTAGATAGGAAAGAATGTCCGGTAGATAGGAAAGAATGTCCGGTAGATAGGAAAGAATGTCCGGTAGATAGGAAAGAATGTCCGGTAGGAAAGAATGTCCGGTAGATAGGAAAGATTGTCCGGTAGGAAAGAATGTCCGGTAGATAGGAAAGAATGTCCGGTAGGAAAGAATGTCCAGGTCGTATCTTTAACTCAGTGAAGACGTTTTCTTTCTGACTTGCAACTCAGATTAGACATATTTTCCTACATAGAAACATATGAAAAGAGACTGTTTACTGGGACAATCTGATAATAGACATTGTTTCCTGAGATATTTCACACCAGTAAAGCCTAGGGAATTCTTGAAATGGCAATAATTTTCAAATTAGCGGTATCCGATCCTCCTTTGACTGTCTCTGTCCATCGCCTTCGTTTTGAGAAAATATAGACAGAACACAAATGATCTATTATCGCTTCGCAAAAACGCTTCCGTCTGATTGATGCGCCGATGAATAAATCAGCTATCACAGCACTCGGTAATATCGAAGATTAACGTCTATGCCCAAGTGAAAAGATATTATTGTATTCAGTTGGATGTGACGATACTGTAAGTTTCAGTTAAGTCTAAATTATGCATTTCTAACTTAGCGAAACAGGCAATTCAGCGGGTATGGAGATATCGTTCTTCTTGTATTACTGATACTGTTATGTTGTACATCATCTGTGTTACAGTGTTAATATGTCACCAAGGCTTTTTGGTAATAAGAGTGTTTCTGGTCATGTAGTATAGAAATGACAGTTGCACAATTCAGCCTGTCACGAAGTAACTTGTTTGTGGTATGGCGTTCAAAAGAAAACATGTGTCGAGTGTCGAGTCATGGAAAATGCAACTGTAAAATTCAGCCAATCAGCAAAGCGATACCGTTTGTATACTGACCAATCAGATCACTAGTTTTGTGCGACCACGGCATGTTATGTGACAACAGATTGGTATACACTGAAAGTGGTCTTAACACGGTATGCTATACCTTAAGGTCAAGGGGTAAATGAAAAAGAAACCTTGACACCTGAGTTATGAAGATGGTTATTCATTGATTTTGCAGGATAGGTTAGCTAACATCTGAGTGACCATCACGCAGACTTTCTGAGGTAACTTCACTAACACCAACCGTGTGCGCTTCTATACTGTACCATCTACAACTAGACACTAGTATGATGTTCTATGCCAAGCTAACTGTTTTGTGCGTATCATAACAAATTGACACCAGTTTGATACCACACGACTATCATGTCTGTCCAAACTTCGCCTGACAGTCACCAGATCAATGTATTAACCTTCTTTGATGCGACGAATAAAATTTAACGAAAAACGTGATTGTCATCACGACATGATTTTGTCCATTTGTCCGAACTAATTTATTTACGTTCGATCATTGTATCGATCGGCTTTATCTAAACCCGAATGAGGCAAAAAAACAAAACAATTTCTTTTAATAAAAGTGTAAGCAGAAGTTGACTTTTTAATAGGGTTTATAGCAGCAGTAAATTCAAGCATCATTTTGTAATATCAGCGGCTGTTTTCTCTAGCAAAATCAATAAAGCCATAATTATGACAGCTGAACACGTTTTATATCAATTTCGTTCAATCGTGATAAAACTGGGAGCCTTTGGTAAAATATTTCTTTTAGATACCTTTCAATTGGTCTACAGAACTCCTCGAAGGAAAACGGGATTGCTTTGACAAAAAGGCTAACTTGAGGTCAGGTTCGCATGATGGCTTCACTCTTAAAATAGTCAAGTTTTCCTTGGGCAATAATTAAGTATTTAGATCCCCGAAATGATTTGTAGGATCTGATCCGGACGCCAGTCGTCCATATCGACAAGTTACAGTTCACATAAATTAGCGAAGAATGCCTTTGTTATACAATGTATGATGAAAAGCATACAGGTCTCACGGCTGATGAAATGTGTACAATTCGATTACATCCCTATCAATCTTTAACTGTAACAAACAGCGGATCCGACATTCAATATTCAGCCGTCGTCCATACAAGAATTTTTGCGTCAGTAATCGAAAGACTTATTTCGTATGACAGTCAGTATCAATTTCATATATGTATGAAATAAAAATAATAAAAGACACAATATGGTTGCTTACAATAGAGGCACGATAAGATCATTTTGTTTTATTCATATCATTGTTTGAATGTCGTAACATCGATTATTGCACGACCTGCTTAAACTATTTTATCTCCCTTAATTTCTGCTTAGACCTTTCGAAGTAGGTCTTGATTTGCTCAACGGAAATTCCGTAACCGTCAACATTCATTCATTCATTCATCCATTCAAGCCTTCGACGGATAAATGTCTACATATCCACTATAAAACAGTAGTTTGCAGTCCATCTTGAAAGCTTTTGTAAGTAGAAACTAGAGGTAAGGTCTTTCAATCACTATACATTAACTTATGTGTATTCGATATACAGGTATAGGCTCAATCAGAAAATGTTGATAAACGTTCCATTACCCTTGGCTTCGAAAGTTTAGTTCTGGAAGGCCGGATTAATGCGTGCTGAAAAACAAAATCCTTAAAAATTTAAGGAATATTCCCCGACTATTACACCAGCGGAATATTCCTCAACATAACTAAGGAATATTCCTTACCATGTTAAGGAATTAATTTCCTTAACATGCTACGGAATATTCCTTATTGAATTTTAAGGAATATTCCGCTGGTGTAATAGTCGGAGAATATTCTTTAAATTTTAAGTATTTTTTTTTCAGTGTATGAGGAGTAAAGTGAGACCCATTTTCCATGATCGCGTTTAATACATTGATACAAGAATGTGTAGACGATCTGTAATATTGGGTCTGAATAGGAATACTTCACCGAATGTTTGGTTTTTGATAAATTTCTTTCACAAATTTATGATAGTCGACGTAAATTTGGCCGTGTGTTTAGAAAAATATTGTAAAAGGTATAATAAATAATAATATGAATTTTTACACACGACCATTCTAATTTTGTCAAGATATGTCGTGTGAGTTCACTGGTGCGTTGTGGAACGGACTAGTGAGAATACATTGCTGAGTATCTTATAGTTAATCACACGATATCAATAGGGGTCCGTTTCAAAAACTATTAGACAGCGATGAAAGTGTATTAAACAATATAAATTCATGTTTTCTGACTAGTCCAAGTTTATCCACCAACAACCAATAGGTGTCCCCACTTGTTCTCTCTTCTGGGAACGCCTAATAACAACCAGCGATGTTGGTATAATTGGCAATGTTGATTTGTTAAATACACCCAAAAACAGTCAGGTTGGGGTTCTTGTTCCGAATTCATGCTAGCTGACTTATTTTAACTGAGATTCCATATGTCCTATTGCCATACTGGTCTTCTAAGACTATAAATTGGTATTCAGTTTAATGTGCCTTGGCGAAGCCCCAGAAACAACAGATCAACCATATGACAGACATTGTTAACACTTTTGCAAGTTTATCCAATCGCACAGCAACTGGCTTTCCGGAGAGTAATTTGTTAAATGGGTATGCATAATATAATCCTGTAGTCTTTAGCTTTTGTATGCGCATCAATTCCGATCATGCTATGCAAATGTGTAGCATCCGTTTCATAACATATAGGTCTGTGTTTTAGACAATTGACCAAGACAGAATCTACAGTGGTGGTGGGAACATGTAACAGCATAGTTTTATGAAGGTTATATGACCCCAGCAACTGTTATGGTGATTACATGTACTTAGTACTGAAGTTCATAGCAAGTGTCAGATCCTATATTCAATATTCAGATGTCGTTTTTAAAAGAATTTCCGCAATAATAGAAAGATCTATTTCGTATGACAGTTAGAACTAATTCCAAATGTGTACGGAATAAAAAATAAATAAAATAAAATAAAAAAAACAATAAAAAACAACAACAACAACAACAACAAATGGTTTCTACAAGAGAAAAGCGAAGTTTTCAGTGATGCCAGCAGGACATGATGACGTTTTTAACATAAAATCCTAATCACTGTCCATTATCTTTATCCAAATCCATTTTCAAATCGTTTTCCAGAGTGTGTATCTCAGCCAATTCTTGATTGGTTCTGTTCATTTGAACACTATGGAGATGCAACACGCGTGATATTCAAACGGCCCAAACCCCGGGTTAAGCGGAATTCGACACGTAGCGCCATAGATCTCACAAGCTACGATCGTATTTTGCCGTCAGTGTACGATATTTATCACAGAATTTGAAAGAAATTTTGAATGGAGGCGTTTGATGATAAAACCCTTGTGACGAGTTTCTACAATAATATTCTGTGGCCGTGTGGCGTTGATTAAAATCGCCATATACGGCACATGATCTCGCAAATGCTCCCAGGCGAGATATGTATGCACGTCCTTCTGGAATATTGCTACCCAGAAATGGGTAGTTAACTCAAAATTGTAATCATCGCTCTCGTCGTAGAGTCGTCGTGAGAGGAAGCTCTGACCATTCTGTAAAGGTATAGGACCAGATATGATGTTCCATCTGGGCTATGAGTAGTTTCGTTCAAAGTCAGTGAACTTCTGATTGTACCCAAGGAAAACGAGTGATTATCGGATGTCATGGTGCTGGTGTCATATGCTACAAGTAGTAATAGAGTCCTGATGGAGGTGTGAAGTATGACGCGTTTGACGTCATCGTATGACGTCACTGGGGTCGAGGTCACGTGAAAGTATGTCGTCCCGCTGTCCGTATCTAGGTCACTTATGACGCGTTTGACGTCATTGTGTGACGTAATTAGGTCGTGGTCGTAAGAAACCGGTTTAAATTATGTAATAGTGTTACGTAATTAGGTCATGGTCGCTCGTAAGTAGATCGATTATGTAAGAAACCGGTTTAAATAGGGCGATATGATGTCTATTTTTAGCAGTGATGTCTATATTTAGCTGCTCCTTTGTTAGCTAACAATAAAAACACCGCGTGACCCTTTGACGGCTAATAGGATAAAAAGCGAACGTTCAGTGGTCACATGCCTCTGGCGCACGAAGGTGCGTTTTTACGTATTTGGTCGATCTCCTGTCTCGGTATACAATGGATGACGAGAAAAGATTTGATGAAGGTAAGTTCGCATTATCAGTCATTCCTTTGAGAACAAGCGGTTCGTTTCTTAAAAGATCTATTGGTCGAATCATAGCGTATGTTGAGAGGTCTTTCATATATTGTAGACTAACACAACACAATGTATTAGAGTAAATGACATGTATAGCTAACTGACCGTGCGAGTTAAATTATGTACCTCGGATTGTCACAGCCGAGCGCACATCTATTGTCCTTCTCTGTGCTCACCGGTCCATTGCACTTTCGCAAACGGTCCCCCCTTTGATAAGTGCCGGTATACATGGAAACGACATCCTTTCAGAAACATTACATTCGCCCGATCAAAATGACACAGTGTTTATATCTCCAAATAAGTTTTGCTGATAATATTTACAGCTCTCCATTATAATTACTCATCGAATAATTTGTTTATGTCTGTTTCCAACCCTGTGACTAAATATATTTGCTGTTGAGCTTCAATGAATTAATTAATGTGGGTGTGTATGCGCACGTGTTACATATTATTCCTTTCGACATGCATTGACTGAGTATTCAGTAACCCCGCCTCCTTCCACAAGTTATAAATTCGGTAACATGCATGATAGATGAACATTCTCACAACGTATAGCAGAGTCGATCAAATGGAGAAGCCAACCAATTACAAAGCAGACGACCAATCGTTGAAGACTGACGAAAAGGTATCCGTTCCCTCCCGACCCCAAAAAAGAGTTATCAGAAGATACCCACCCATAACCATGGAGCGGATAGACGATTTCTTCAGTGTGGGATACAGTTCAACAAGGGGGCAACCATTGGATATGGGCTACCACCGCCGGCGATGTCTAACGTGTCTTGAAGGTGTACCCTTGGCCAGCTGCGATCTTTGCACGCGGAGAGAGGAGATTTGCCAGTGGCCTAAGTGAGAACATACCACCATTTTTCCTTGTATGGAAAAATATGGCCACAATTATCTCGAAAGAGAGACTTCTAACATATGCACAGACGGATGGATGTATGAATGAGTAGAATCACGAGTGAAAAATATCATATATTTTTTCCCAAATAATACATCAAATCGCGATGGGACTTACGCCTACTGAATTATGACACTTTTAAAAAATAAATAAATATGTTTCGACTAAATTTTGTGAACCCCGTACAAATTCCTATTCATGACAATTGAACACTTTTCGCGCTATTATCCACTCGCGATGCTACTAGGTATCGTTCAACTTCAAGTTTATTCGGACCGTATATCCACGCAAATTGTCCGGGTTGATTTTGGTTAATCGTCGTACATGTTGGAAATCCGACCAAAGGTGTTTGGTGTGTAAGGATTCAATGGTCTATGAATGGTTGATTTCATTGAGACGTGAATATCTTTCAGATTTGGAGAATCGTACATCACGTGACCCTTTGACGGCTAATAGGATAAAAGGAGAGAGTTTTCGAGCCAAATGATGACTAATTGTATCGTGTTCCGACGAAGCGTAGCGTCCGCAAAGGCGCCCGCAACGCCCGCAAGCGCCCGCAAAAGCGCCCGCAACGCCCGCAAGCGCCCGCAACGCCCGCAAAAGCGACCGCAATGCACGCAAGCGCCCGCAAAAGCGCCCGCAACGCCCGCAAGCGCCCGTTTCAACGCCCATCGATATCTGAGAGAAAGAGAGAGATCAGCATATTCACAAGTTTTCATATATTTTATTATCCCCAATGTTATGCCGTACCCAAACTGGGGGGCGGGGGCCACTATGGGCATGTTTACAATTCATAACGTTGGAGTGATATCAGTTTTAATCACGCTCTTGTCAGTGTTCGTGAATTCTTTAAGTTCATCTAATTATGGCCTCTCAATCGAACGTGTTATTTATCCGACAACTTACACTATTGTGCAAGTCACCAACACACTAGCATTGTTTTACAAGTCATCAACACTCTAGCATTGTTTTACAATACAATACAGTAAACACACACGGTGAACATTGGTAATGAACGCTCACGATATGATGACTATTTGTAACGTGTTCCGACGAAGCGTAGCGTCCGCAAAAGCGCCCGCAAGCGCCCGCAAAAGCGCCCGCAAGCGCCCGTAAAAGCGCCCGCAACGCCCGCAAGCGCCCGTTTCAACGCCCTTCGATATCTGAGAGAAAGAGAGATCAGCATATTCACAAGTTTTCATATATTTTATTATCCCGCAAAAGCGCCCGCAACGCCCACAAGCGCCCGCAAAAGCGCCCGCAACGCCCGCAAGCGCCCGATTCAACGCCCTTCGATATCTGAGAGAAAGAGAGAGATCAGCATATTCACAAGTTTTCATATATTTTGTTATCCCGCAAAAGCGCCCGCAAGCTTCCGTTTCAACGCCCTTGGATATCTGAAAGAAAGAGAGAGATCAGCATATTCACAAGTTTTCATATATTTTATTATCCCGCAAAAGCGCCCGCAAGCGCCCGTTTCAACGCCCTTCGATATCTGAGAAAAAGAGAGAGATCAACACGTTCACAAGTTTTCATATATTTTATTATCCCCAATGTTATGCCGTACATTGGGGCTAATAAAATATATGAAAACTTGTGAACGTGTTGATCACTCTCTTTTTCTCAGATATCGAAGGTAGATTTCCGTAATATGGGGGTGCATTAGGGAGCTACATTATTTCTTTCCCAAAACATCAATTTTTGATTACTGTATACTGAAAATGTGACTGCCTATGAACAAGAAAATTTCTCTGAAATTATCCTTGATGCATATGTTAATGAGATGCAAATATGGACAAATATGAGTTTTACTTACTTTAGGGGTGAATTCGCACAAAACTTTTTTATAATTTCAACAAAAACGCTTGAGCCGAAATTAATACAGATGAAAGATCAATCTATTTGTAAAGTATAAAATATGAAAATGAATTTGTTTCAACCAAAATGCAGTTGATGATAGATTAATCTATTTGCAAAGTATAAAATATCGAAATGATTTTTTTTTAATTTCACCCCTATAGTTTCACTAACACTGCGTTATGTATAGTTCAGACTAATCTTTCTTGTGTATAAGTAGCTATACTTTGAATATATACATGTACTACCCAAATGTTGATGTTGTGGTACAGAAATCAAAATGCAGCTTTCTAATTCGACCCGTCATAGTACACCCGATCGTAACTAGTCCTTCGCCACACCAAAAAGTAAACGAAACATTTTCTGTCATGGGCACCCAGGCTATGGCGTGAGTAGTATACAAAGCGTAAATTGATAGAATAGCGCCTCACTGCGCATGCGCAGAACCTTGTGTGACGTCATAAGTGTGCGCAGAAAAAAAAATGGGGCGGTATTGGGGCGGTGTGCGCATGCGTGATGTATGGGAGGTGGGTACAAGATGGCCGCCATGTGGGAGGTGGGTACAAGATGGCCGCCATGTGGGAGGTGGGTACAAGATGGCCGCCATGTGGGAGGTGGGTACAAGATGGCCGCCATGTGGGAGTGGCCGCCATGTGGGAGGTGGGTACAAGATGGCCGCCATGTGGGAGGTGGGTACAAGATGGCCGCCATGTGGATGGCCGCGAGTGTCATGATGTGGGAGGTGGGTACAAGATGGCCGCCATGTGGGAGGTGGGTACAAGATGGCCGCCAGTGTCATGATGTGGGAGGTGGGTTCAAGATGGCCGCCAGTGTCATGATGTGGGAGGTGGGTACAAGATGGCCGCCAGTGTCAGTCAGTGCAAGATGTGGGAGGTGGGTACAAGATGGCCGCCAGTGTCAGTCAGTGCAAGATGTGGGAGGTGGGTACAAGATGGCCGCCAGTGTCAGTCAGTGCAAGATGTGGGAGGTGGGTACAAGATGGCCGCGAGTAGTAAAATGTATAAAAGGAGTCGATTTTTAGGGAAAGGGGTGTATTCAATCTGACTTACCTGACCTGACTTGATCAGCCAGCCAGCCAGCCAGCCCTCCTACCTGCCTGCCTTCCTGTCTGCCTGCCTGCATTCTGCCTGTGTGGAATGCATGTCCTGACTTGGTTCTGGGTTTTTTCCATCACGGTTGTGCGCAGGTGTATGACGTCACTTCCTGTCTGCGTGAATCGGGCGTGACCTGGGACTATGGGATGCATGTACTGACTTGGTTCTGGGGTTTTTCCCTCACGGGAAGGTCACGTGATCAGTTCAAGGTCATATCCATTTTTTATCGATATGTCAACTCCACACCCAGTCCATTAAATGCTCCTTCACCTATGCTTCAATTTGATACCTCACTCGACCTGTGGTGTGAGTGAGTGCAAGAATGTATTCATCCGCGGTGATGCAGTCATGTCTGGCGGTGATTCGGTCTCGGGAAAAAGCTTCCTTGCCCAATGCCTACGGCCTTTACCGAAGATACACGGACTTTAACGAAAAGACACGGACGTACACGAAAAGACGCGAAGGTGAACGCCATTGTGGGAAACCTCCCACAGACAGGTCAGTACATGCATTTCTATGTTGTTCACGCATAATAAAAGGATTGATCTGTAATCTGTGTTGTTGTTGTTGCTCCCTTTTTTTTTGACTAACCCATCAGAATAGTACGTATCACGGACTATACCCGTAGAGCTACATCTGGTCTATAAAACACGTCCCTCTGGATCCCACACCTTCATTTCTACAGAGCCATGGCGGAGACCCAGCCCCATGCGACTCGCATTTTACAGTATGCCACCGTGGTGAATTCATTCACGGGTTACCGAGCAGTGGTCCGGTCCATGTTTGCAAATGGCGACGACAACGAGGGACGACGCCAGATCCTGAACGAGTTCACAGAAGCGGTCCTCCACAGAGTGCACTCGATGGAGAGGCGTGCCATCACTCACCACTACTGGACTAAGACAGCCATCCTTGATGCTCGGGCTATGGACCACGAGCGCTCACGCCGCAACCAGCACCGGCTGGTTGGCCTCATACTAGTCTGTGCCCTATTCACCCTGGCGCTGTGGTATTGACACTATAAATACCAGGGTCAGACAGAGTGTGTGTCATTCTCCGTTCGACATTGAGAGGAAGCATGTCATCACTCCAAGCCATCCTCCCCCTTACACCTTACCAGGTGGGATTATACGTTTATGAAGATTATGTGACTCTGGTGGAAGATAGTGGCGGGGATTGGAGGGCGTCCCCTGAGACTTTATCGAATACGGTGACACTACAGCGTCATGGGTGGACTAAGTTTAAACGGGTGTTGAGCGGAGAGTTAGACGGACACCTGATCCACCTGGACAAGGCCAACTACGTATACCATACTGCGCTCTACCCACGGGTGGGACGCTACCAAGAGCCGGCTCGAAGTTTCCTCCTAACTCCCTCTCTGTGGTCAGCCTTGGAGAAAATAGGCCCTCTGGTGGACCAGTTATTTATACCGGACGACCGATCACCCGACCAATTAGCGTGGGTTCGTGCTATGGAAGACGCGGCGGCTGAACCCCATGAACAACTACATGAACCCGACGACGATGCCATTGATTACCCCGCTAGATTCAGTCAGCCCAATGACATGACCACCTGATCCTTTGATCTCACGGGGTTCTCCCTATAAATACGAGAGACAGTGAAATCTGGTACCATTCACGTACTGACCATGACGGAGCATATAGTACTGGCGTATTTCAGCTTGACCCCGAGGTTTTCCTGCACGTGTATGCGGATAAGGTCGATATCATGGAGGAGGTGGTGGGAGATGCGGACCCTACACAACCGTGCCCGACTCACATTCGTCTGTCCCGGGAGGGCTGGACCAAATTCAAACGGGTGTTGTCTGGTGAACTGGACGGCGACCTCATCCACTTGTGTCACGATGCGTACATCCGACGCGGCCCTTTCTTTGCTCAATTGGCTCGGCTAGATGGAGGTACAGTGCATTTTACCCTTCACCCTGATCTATGGTCTGCATTGGAAGATGCCGTGGTGGATGTGGATGAAGTGCTTATCAAGCGGTCATCAGACGAGTTGGACTGGTCATTGACCATGGCCATTGTGGAAGTCCACGAAGAAAATCAGAAAGAAACTCAGGCCCAAGATATACCCGTTATAAATAAACGATAGAGCCAGGGTCCATCATCATTTTGTCACCATGAAGCGCTGGGAGAAGGTGTTGGATAACTTATACTACAGTCCCGACAGTCCGGCAGCCTATAGTGCATTGTCGGCTCTCTCTCGAGCGGCCAAACCCCAGGGGGTACAACGTGCCCAAGTCCGAGATTGGTTAAGAAGACAAGACACCTATACCTTACATCGATCTGTCCGCCGCCATTTTCTACGGAACCGGGTCATCGTGGGAGGAATAGATGCCCAGTGGCAAGCGGATTTGGTGGATATGAGCGCCTTTGCCAAACACAACGATGAGAATCGGTATATCTTGACGTGCATCGATATCCTATCCAAGTGTGCGTGGGTGGTACCCATCCGGACGAAAACGGGGGCAAATCTCATAGCGGCGTTCAAAGACATCTTCAAGACCGGGCGCAAACCTTTGTATTTGCAAACCGACGAAGGCACAGAATTCCTCAACAGATCGTTCCAAGCCTTTCTCAAGAAACAGAAGGTGTTTTTCTTCCATACGTACAACGAGACCAAGGCTTCCGTGGTGGAGAGGTTCAACAGGACATTCAAAGGCCGCATGTATAAATATTTCACCTATAAGAATACAAGGCGGTACATCGATGTTCTCCCGAAACTGGTGAGGGTTACAATCGAGCCTATCATCGAAGTATAGAGAGAGCCCCCATTACCGTGACCCAACGCAATGAAGCCCAAGTCCGGCGTGTCTTGTACCCCAGGCCATCGCAGCGAACGACGAAGGCGGTGTACAAGGTCGGCGACCCTGTACGGATCAGTAAAGTCAAGGGCAAGTTCGAGAAAAGTTACTTGCCCAACTGGAGCGATGAGCACTTCCGGATTAAACGGCGCCTACCCCGACAGCGGCGAGTCTATGAACTGGAAGATCTCCAAGGCGAAACGTTGCTGGGGACGTTTTACGACACGGAATTACAGCCTGTTGTAAAAACACAGCAAGACTACTACACGGTGGAGCAGATTTTGAAAACGGAACGTCGACGTGGCAAACTGGTTCATTTCGTGAAATGGCAAGGCTGGCCCAGTTCCTTCAATTCCTGGGTCGCGGCCAACCAGGTGAAACGACTATAAAACCAGACACCACTGCCGTCCTCCTTCATTCCACGTCCGACCCCAGTGCTATGGACCAACAGCAGCTGCCTCCGAAGACAGCGTCTCGCAAAACGCGCAAAGCGCAAGTGGGCTTTGGGGTGCTATTGCTAACCCTGCTGAGTGTGTTGTACGGAGGTGTGTTTTACGACGCAGCCTATGTCAGTACGTTACTTAACCAACTGAGAACACCAGCCATCAGTGAAACGGGTCTACAGAGAGCACCAGTCGTATCGAGCCCAGTCACCACCATCACCACCACCACACCCCGCGTACAAGCCACGTCGAGCTCTACACTTACACCAAGTACACCTACTACGTCTCAAGACCCACCGGATTTCATCCCTCACAGTGAACCGACCACCCACGCTGTACCCACCCCCAGCACCATCTCTGAACGTGAACAGACAACGACGACCGACGTTGTACCCACCACCACTCCAGTTCACTCGTACGAAATTTACAAGAGCGGGTCACCACGACAACGGATAGACCTCAAACCATGGACCCTCGGTGGCAACATCCCTTCACCTGCGTCATCGCAGGACCGACGGGCTCCGGCAAAACGCACTTCGTCAGGAAGCTCCTTCAACACGCCGACAGCATGATCACTCCACCCATTGCCCGAGTCGTGTGGTGTTACGAAGAATGGCAGGAAGCGTATGCAGCAATGCCCCACATCACGTTCGTGGAAGGCCTACCCAACCTGGCCGATTTGGAACCCGACACCTTGGTGGTTGTGGATGATCTCATGGCGGAGACGGATGCACGGGTCACCCAACTCTTTACCAAAGGCAGCCATCATCGACGGCTCAGCATCATCTACATTGTGCAGAATCTGTTCAGTAAAACAAAGAACATCGGAATATCAGCTTAAATGCCCACTACCTGGTGGTCTTCAAAAACCCGAGAGATACCACTCAACTGCTGCACCTGGCGAGACAGATATATCCCGGCCGCACACCGTTTGCGTTGGAAGCCTTTAAAGATGCCACAACCCTCAGCACGGGTATATGCTCTTCGACCTCAAGCAAGCCACCCCCGACCACCTTCGACTACGGACCGGCATCTTTCCCGGAGAGACCCATCACGTGTACATGCAAAAATAATCTAAACAAACCCACAGTGGCGCCCCCAACTGGGGTCTGTGTGTTTGATGATGGGGAATAATAAAAAGAATGAATACCACAGCAGGGTTGACTTTGTCTGTGAGGTGGATAAAAAGGGCAGCGTTGTGAGTTCTAGCATTAGTTGTACAGGATGTCTGCGCGAGTACGGAAGCACGCTCCCACGCTCCGTGTATTGAAGACGGCCCCACCCGAGTTAGTCCGAACCATTGCACGCGGTGCGGACCCTGACCTTGTACGCTGTCTGTGCGAGATCGGGTACAACCTGTTAAAAGGCAACGTACCACTGACTCCGGCTCAGAAGACCAAGCTGGCCAAGCATAAGACAGGTCTCCGAACCCTAGTCCACAAGCGGGTCCCTCAAACACAAAAGAAAAAGGTGTTACAGAAAGGCGGCTTTCTCGGGGCCATCTTAGCACCGTTGGCCGTTTCCGTGTTGGGTCCAGTATTGGGTGGACTCTTCGGCCGACAATGAACCACACGAAAAAATGGTCCTCGTCGAACCACGGTTCCTGCAAAACCTCCAATCACCCTACCCTGTCCCACCTACGGTGAAGACCATAAACAGCCTCGATGGAGAGATGCAACAGATTTTACAGAGACCGGGGTTAAGCGACAGTGAGAAAGTACAACGGTACAATGAGACGCTTCAACGGTACATGACGTTCATGGACCAATACAAAACCCTGTCTACCCCCAGCAACAGCACCACCACCACCACCACCACCACCACCACCACCACGTGACAGACCGCTGACCTCAGCACCGCTCCAACAGCCGGGTGAGGTAGCCCCCACAGCCCCACAGTGGTTGGAAGACGAAGTGCTGAAGAGTGTACCTGCCTCGTTCAAGAAACAAGCTGGCCTGGTATTACAACGGATGAAACAGAATCCTAACATGACTTGGAATGATAAAGGCGAACTCCTGGTACAGAATCAGGCGGTCCCCGGCACCCACATGACGGATTTAGTGAATGATCTGATGCGTCAACGCAGATCGCACACGGATCCTCGAGGATGGGAGGTCTTCGCTCAAGGCTTGAAAGACATGCATGTACCACAGGAATTGGTGGGGAACCCCACCGCTGGGCCTTTATGCAGCAAACCCAGCAATCACCGAGTGGCCCACTACCTTCTTGGGAAGTCGAATGGGAACCGGAGTCACCCCCCAAAACACCACCACAACGGGCACTTTCTTTTCGCGCCTATAAAAAAACACCCTTGATCAAGACACCCCACATCTCCAGAGCCGTGACACGTAGCAAGTCACCGCGACGAACACGACGCCGCACACAACCGCCCAAGGCGTGGAAGACCTATTAAACCCAACAGCAGCAGCAGGACAGCTCAGTCGCCATGTTTTACCTGACCCTACCCAGTAACAGTTCGCTGGATGTGTTTCCTGACAACACCGTAGCCAAGTACGTCACCCAGTTACCGCAACCGTTACATTTACCTGGACGCTGGGAATGTGCCCTCGTGGATGTCCAATACCCTTACTCGTGGTACAACGTGCGAGCCAATGAAGTGTGGTACGAGGTGACCTACGAAGGCAAAAACACCCGACTCACCCTGTCCGAAGGCCAATACGATGCCCCCAAAGAGTTCATGGGTGGGCTGTCAAGACTGATGCATGATAAGGCGCTACGGGGGGTGACGGATAGTGCAGCACGCCTGATAGCCTTGCGCTTCAAGAGAAACGTGTTCTTCGATGTCAACGTACACAACGACAAGGCACAGCTTACCCTCACCGATACCGTGAATGTGAAACTCAGTCCTACACTACAGCAAATGCTGGGTTTCGATCTACAGACGTTCGCTGGTCCCACCCAACACCATGGCGAGATGCCGATGGATATGAAGTCGGGTATGTACGGACTCTACGTCTACTCGAACGTGGTGGACAACCACATCGTGGGCGATATCAACACACCTCTGTTACGGGTGGTCCCCATTAAAAAGACGTATGGCGATCAAGTCACCCACAGTTTCAACCATATCATGTACCTGCCCGTACGATATACCGATATCAACACGATCACGGTGGATATAAGAGATGACACGGGACGAGCGGTGGCATTCGAACGAGGAAAAGTGGTGCTGACACTTCATTTTCGACAAGCACGTGCTCCCCACTCTGCATAATGAAAGTACCTTACGAGTGCGATGCACGCAGCTATGCCGACTATTATGCCCAACAGGCCGGGGGTGGCTTTCCGGTCTTTAGCGGTGCACGCATGCAACGAGGACATGGTCTGGGGAACATACTGGCAGCATTGTGAAAACGTTCCTGCCCTTGGTGACGCGTGGGGTGAAAGCAATCGGCAAACAAGCGGTACGCAGTGGACTGCAAGTGGCCGGTGATGTCTTGGGGGTACGGCACCCCGACAAGCCTTGAAACGACGGGCCAAAGAAGCGGGAGGCGTCTTGGTGGCCAAAGCACAACGCACCGTAGGGAATAAAAGAGCTGCCCCACCGAGATCACGCACCAGTCGACGACCGATCCCGCGACGACGCACATCCAAGAAGACCCGGGATATCTTTTCTTAAAACATGGCCTTAATCCACGCCGAGTCCTGCCCCTCCACCAACAGTGAATTTGATTTGTGGACCGTACCGCCCACACAAACCAGTGCCGAACAAGGATTATGGGTGGAGCATCTCCCGCTCTCCAGCATCAACGAAA
>JAVTVY010037936.1:0-17217 GCA_036873755.1 Hanleya hanleyi | reverse complement strand
TATCCTGTCCAGTGGGATGTTTGATTCTTTGCGAACCAAATAAAAAAAAGCCTCTTTCGTGATCACGTGGTTTAAATGTTTGTTGTACAGTTCTATCATAAAGCCATTGGTAAGCCCTGATGATGCCATTATTCATCTAATGTCACAAGGTTTCCGTCATAAAGGTTGGAGCTTGTGATT
Organism: Hanleya hanleyi; assembly: GCA_036873755.1. Taxonomy (NCBI): domain Eukaryota; kingdom Metazoa; phylum Mollusca; class Polyplacophora; order Lepidopleurida; family Hanleyidae; genus Hanleya; species Hanleya hanleyi. Next base: position 17,037 of record JAVTVY010037936.1, on the reverse strand, counting down.
TCTACGGTAGACCGTGTTTGCATTCCTTTTGAGGATTTGTTCACCTGGGTCCTGGGTTGCTGTGATATTAAATGTATTTTCCTGGTAAATTTTCTGGGTGATGGCAGAGGCGAGTTGAACTTTATATAATCCAAACTGTCTGATGTTCCTGGTTCTGGTGTTTTGGTAAATGTTCTGGGTGATGGCAGAGGCGAGTTGAACTTTAAATCATCCAAACTGTCTGATGTTCCTGGTTCTGGTGTTTTGGTAGATTTTCTGGGTGATGGCAAGAGGTGAGTTGAACTTTAAATACTCCAAACTGTCTGATGTTCCTGTTTCTGGTATTTTGGTAGATTGTCTGGGTGATGGCAGAGGTGAGTTGAACTTTAAATAATCCAAACTGTCTGATATTCCTGGTTCTGGTGTTTTGGTAAATTTTCTGAGTGATGGCAGAGGCGAGTTGAACTTTAAATCATCCAAACTGTCTGATGTTCCTGGTTCTGGTGTTTTGGTAGATTTTCTGGGTGATGGCAAGAGGTGAGTTGAACTTTAAATACTCCAAACTGTCTGATGTTCCTGTTTCTGGTATTTTGGTAGATTGTCTGGGTGATGGCAGAGGTGAGTTGAACTTTAAATAATCCAAACTGTCTGATATTCCTGGTTCTGGTGTTTTGGTAAATTTTCTGAGTGATGGCAGAGGCGAGTTGAACTTTAAATCATCCAAACTGTCTGATGTTCCTGGTTCTGGTGTTTTGGTAGATTTTCTGTGTGATGGCAGAGGCGAGTTGGATAAGTCGCTAAAACCGTCTGGTGATCTTGGTTCTGTATTTCTAAATTTTGTGGGAGGGTGATATTAGCTGTCTTTCAATGTTATGACTGGTATACTTTCTAGATAGGTTTCTGGGATTGTTGTAATATTCGCTTCCAGGTCATAATCGGTACCTATGCTTGGTGGCTGGGTCTCCTCAGAATCTGGCTGTTGTGATTGATCTACGCTGTCTTCCAATGTTATGACTGGTATACTGTCTAGATAGGTTTCTGGGATTGTACAGATACCCTCTTCCCGGTCACAATGGAGTAGATGTGGTGGCGTGGTTTCGTCAGAATCTGGTAACAGGGTTTCTGGAACAATGGTATGATGGGGCTCCAGATCCAATTCAATATCTTCCACCTCAGTTTCTGGAATTGTCGTTATAAGGTCCGAGCTCGATGGCTGAATCTCCGAAACCAGTTGGCTATCCTAAATCAAATGTTAAACAATTCCTGTTCAATAGTAAATGTTAAGATTGTGTTCATTATTATAACAAACAGTTGTCATGACTTATAAACACCATCACAATTTGGTTAGCTTGACACAATTGGGTGATATCAGATGATTTCAATATCTCCAGCTTTGTTGGACAAACTCAAACATGGGATCAACAAATAACAACGATATGATAGCAATCTTTAGATGCATTAGAGGAATCTAAAAGTTCATGTAAATGTATGAAGTATTGAGGGTCTTCCGCCTGTTTATATATATGGCAGCAATTGCATATATAATATTTCTACAGGACTGCCCAAATTGAAAATTCTGCTTAACCCATATATGGGTTACGCTAAAAATTTTTGGGTAACCCTTATTCGATTTGCATAACCCATCACTTGTATACAGGTTAATATCCGTAATTCAAGTGAACTGAAAATGGGTTACGCATAATGAAAATTGCGTAACCTCTGCGCGAACCAAACCTATTGTTCGCGCAATTTGTGCAGCCCTGTTTCTATGAAATTTTGGTCAATTTAATCAATATTTGGTGCGCCTGGTTTTCGTTTTTCCAGGGAATCAAAATCTTCAAATATATCTTGAGATGAGGCCATTGTAGTGTCCACTTAGGAATATATTTCATTTCTTTCAAGAGAGCACAACCAGCTTGGCTATGAGTATGTATGGCACAAATGCCCCCCCGTGTATTTCTATAAAGTTTCAAATCTTTATTGCGAGCCCTTTCGCCCCCCCATTTTTCAAGACTGCTGTTAAATATGTTGACTAAAACAGTATGTTGATTTGACCGGGAATGGTGTATTTTCCATACTACAGTGGATTGACTCTTTCCTGTTTCGATGCTCTCATATTCCTTATGCCATACCTACAGCTCTGTCAGAAATATTGTCAGCCATTGGTGTACCTATAAAGTAAGAAAACAGCTGGTAAGTGCTGTAATATTGTATTGACATAAACATTGCTCTAAGTTTATTCAAAACACTCCATTGAGTGACAGCGGCATCTACCTCACCCCAACCCCCCCAACCCCAGCGAAGGCACGAATTTTCTGGATCATAAATTGGACATGCACTGCAGAGACAGTGTGCTCATCTACTAGATACGGTCAGAAACAAAAGACAGATGTGATTACTTTGCATTGGCAAGATTACTTCCGTTTTGCTATTCAAGTTAATCTATTACCAACTTGTAATAGGTTAATATTAAATCAGCACTGTTGCTAGAACTATGGGTGATAGAACTTTCGGCGGAGCTGCAAAAGAATGAAAGAAACTAAATTTGAATATGGCATTTAGTTCATTGAAGCGAATGCACTTAAAGCGATATAGAAAAGGGTATTTTCTAGGTCAGAACATTCCCGCCACTTAATGACATCAGCTGGGTATGAACAGGGTATTTGCGCATGCGCAAGACGACCTTTTCTTTGTCCGGGAAGCATCGATAGTGAAAGTACACAGCTTTAAAATAACACTTGTCGGTCAATTTTAATCCCAGAAACAGGCCATAATGCTCACAAAGATAACATATTTGCGACTAATCGATGTTACAGATGCGTATTATACTTCCAGATTGCATTTTATTATACTTACCGTCAAGATTTCAATCTGCCCGCCTGGTCCACTTGTCTTCAGTCTCTAAACTGCGAAATACGCACAATTTAAAACCCGGTTCTCATAACCGTCGAACATTCATGTCACCTCTCATTTGATTTAATACGGTAAATCTACGTAAAAGAAGAGCACTGTGTTTCGGGTTGATGGGGTCATTATTCGCCATTTGCATATGCGGCGCGGACATCGCCACCTAGTGAGCATTGGCATCGCTACCCTTAAGCCCGGCGCATACAAGCGCATGAAATCGCAAGCAACAGGATATTTGAACGCGTGCGACTGAATATCTCGAAAATCGTTTCGTGTGCGGGAAGTGGAAACAGGAGATTTTGTCGCAAGCAACAGGATCCAAAGTTTCAGCGTGTTTTATATTTCGGCCACAGAATGTCCGGATTCATTTGCGCCGGCGACAGTAGTTGCTCGTGTGCGGTAAACGGGAAACTTTGTATCCTGTTGCCGTAAACTTCAGCCAATCAAAAGCGAGGTGGATATCATGTGATGATAGCTCATGAAGAGTTGCAACACTGTCGCCTCGTGTGCGGGCAAAACAGAACAAGGATCCAAATCGCCGGCGTCCAAATATCTTGTTGCTTGCGATTTCATGCGCTCGTGTGCGCCGGGCTTTACCGGCCACCATACATACAAGACAGGGAAAGCGTATAACGGTCATCCACGCTAACCTTCGTGCTTATTATTACCCCCAAGAATGTGTCTGTTGCAAAAGTTTTGAGTCACAGTAAGAGTCTGGTAGTGATCACGTTTTACATATAGCCTAATATAGCTCAGGTTCTGGGCTCAGCTGGTGTCATATTTTCTAGGAAAAAAAAATATATATACAGTGACGTCGCCAGTTCCGACCCAGTGTCAGTTCCGACCCACTTCCCAAAATATTGCTTCTTGTCATAACCATGATCACGCGAAATAATAAAACATTTGGTGCATTCAGGCAAGTTGATCAATCTCTCAATCATGGTTAAATTATATTATGCATTCACTCATTAGTTTTGTTAGATTCAGATTTATTTATTGTACAAGACACCCCATGAGGATTAGTGTACAAAACAGGCAACGATGAACAAAGAACAAATATAATGTAACAAATCAGATAGGCAGACTGGTGTCACCTGTTAAGGTAATTACATGCAGTAATTATTTTTACAATGTAAAACTGGATGTAAGATACAATTGTTGTATTCATGGTACATGTATATGCAAGGTACTTTGCACGACCAACAGCTGTTATATAATATAACAGATAGTGTTACCAAGTGTTGTATTGTTATAATTTCTATTATATCAATGTAATACTGGTTATTAAAGGTGTGTGTTGGCAACATTGCTTTGTGGCATCACAATATAGACAGACTAAAAATTGTTCAATACGAAAGCACTTTAGTACATAATACTATTTAGAGACAAACTGTTATAAAACTACAAGGATATATACAAGTGCACAAGTACTGTACCAATTACATACCGCGAGATTTTATTACCCATTAGATGAGCACTAGGAATTAAAATTTAACATGAACCAACAGATTGCAATCACTATTCAAAGCTGAGCCACTTGTTGTTTCCTATGTTCCAAACACTGGAAAATGTACTTGCATGTTAAGGGTGCAATACTTGCAGGAGGGTCAAACAGTAGGTCAAATAGTTGTTCATGGTTCATATGACTCATTTTAATAAAATCCCCACTGAGGGTAGATACTGAATTGTGCAGCTGAATGCGATGAGCATCATAGATAGGGCAAGCAGTCAAGAAGCGAAGTTCATTCTCTACCATACCCGGGCAGGAAGGACAAAATCGTTCAGAGCTGGGGACTCGTTTTCCATTTACTTTTCTGAAACGACCCCTCTCAATTTTTAGTGTATGACAGCTCAATCGTGAGCTTTGTGCTTGTTTGTGCTTACGGTTTCTAACAGTAGTTAAGTAATCAGACAAGTCTATGTCTGTCTTGAACCGGCCATAGGTTCTGAGTTTATTCCCTGAACCATCAACACGTGTGACTGAGGGGTCAGTCTCTAAGTGAAAGATTTGTCTGAATTGATCATGGAGTTTTTTTCCTACAGTCGTCTAATTTGACTGTGCAGTTATTGATATCAATCGAGTTCTTGACATGTACAATATGAGCAGATAGTGAATGATCAGTTTCACCGCAAGCCTGCCCTCCTCCATAAATGGACTGAGATATCTCGTAGGAGATAGTTTTTCAGACCCACTCCATACACACAACTACATCGGTCAAAGTATTACAAACACCATGACCCGCCGTCGGTAAAAAACAGTGTCGCCTGCCAGCCCTTCCGATCAAAGTTTTGATATTTTGTTTCTCACATATAATTATCATATGGTACTATGTATCTGTCATAAATTTATTCACTAGTGTGTCACTCTAAACGCTATCTGACGGAGCCAGTTCCGAACCACCATCATCCATGGGTTCATGGATGGCCTGAAAATGTCTTGCGAATGCAGCGCTCACTACGTAAAATCTGAACTCGAGTGCTGATTAGCATTTCTTCTCGTTAATCTGCTATTCAGAGGTAAAATAAGTAGGGACTCCAGTAGAAACTTCATTTAACTTTCACAGTTGTTAATTCTGGCCTTCTGAAATCATTACAAGACTAATGCAGTTTGAATTATCATAATCGGGTGAATATTGACGAACTTAGAGCTGCCTGAAGTTGCCGGTTTGGTCAGTTTCGCTGGAAAAGAAGTAACCATCATGCAGTATGTAAAGCTCAAAAACCAGGGTATAGCAATGGCACCGAAATATGGTGGTAAATGACAAGACAAACACTAATTTAAGTTCATATCAAATTCTCTTCATCATATTCCGATGAAATTTTCCACATTTATTCGCTGGTTCCTATACATGAGGAAAATGTTTTCTCAGCAATTGTGTGGACATTTTGAACCTATTTGCATGAATATACATATGATGCAGTTTATTATACCAAAAATGTCTCGAAATTGTAAAACACATGTGTTTCGACCACTTTCAAATCCATTGCATTCTCATGAGGAATAATCCTACATTCTTTCAAAGACTAGTGAAACTTCTACAGGAAATGCATAACTGGTACAAGATTGACCCATTAAAATAGCCAATTTACATAAATTTGCATATTCAGCATATTGAGACTCTACATTGACCTGGGGTGTCGTAGTGCACACTCCAGGTCATGGTAAGAATAGGCCTTAGCCCCTCAGCGAACTTGTCATAAGAGGCGACTAACTGGGGCACACGTGGGGTTCCCGGTTGTGAAAAGGAATAGGAACCAAACTTCATGATGAGACTGAAAGTGTCGAAAGCGACGTTAAACAATATTCACTCACTCGCTACATCAATGCATGAATTCGAATAAAATGCTTTGAAGTATTAGTAATTTACAATGAAATGTTACTATAACATTCAGTGACCCATTTAAAGCACAATGAATGGTCTATTTCTCTCTTATTTGCATGAATTTGCATATAGTGCAGCTGCAGTTGTCAAGACTTGAACAAGGCAAACACATTTTATGTAAAATAGATCATTTATCATGTTGGTTGCCAAACAGCCTAATAATGAAAAAATGGGCAAGTAACGTTCCATATTCTGTGTGTCTGTGAGCACTGTGGAATGGCACTGGTCTAATGAGCTCAGACACTGCAATGAGGAAGTCCAGGGTTCCATTAAAACACTACACAATGCATTACTGTTAAACAGGATGACGTTGAAGGGGAGGATCTAATAATGTTCGACTTGCATTACGGAATTTATCGGTGGCCGCTGCAGACTTAATAACAGTTCAAATACCACTCACTTAGAAACTCTTGTGAGTGCCATATCTCCGGAGAGGTTACAGGCCATGTCTAACAATTCTCAATCCAAATGTCTGCACAAAAATACGACTTCTGGCAGGTCATTGAAAGTGTACATTGTATATTTGCAATTCATATATGTAAATATTAACATTTCACCTTCAAGTTTTGTCCCATTAGAACATGATTTGTTCAGCACCAAAACAAAGCGTGCTTCTGCATGCCACGTCTGTTGAAGGTATAATTCATCTCCTCACTACAGGATACATTCAGCACAAAGAAATGACTTCAGAGTACCACGTTGGCGAACATGTCATAAAACGTACACTACCATTTCCAATTTAAATACTCTAAATACTCATCCCTTCAAAACTGGATAGGTTGAGCACCAAAAAGTGGCTTGACACACTTCCCTTATATGTGTTGTAACATTCACAAAATTTACAGTCCATATTCACAATTCGTCTTTGCGGACTCACATACACACCATGGTCATATTTACACCAAGCCCCGATTCCCGGTGCCATGTTTTCAAACGAGTCTACAGTTCAAATATCTGTCCCTCTCTGACAGAAGATGCTTCCAGCATTGACTTCAGGGTCACCTCCACAGTTTAATCAATAAAATAAATTGCAGGTCTCTACATGTATATCACAAAATCAAGCGACCGAGTTAAAACATTTGTATTGTTTCATCACTGTGCAGGATAAATTTGGCACACCTGCAAACAGGTTGTAACAACGTACTTACACAGTTCATGTGTAAACGCAATAATTCAGCACTGACTTTACACATCCGCAGAATAAAGTCCAAATTCTTGCCCACAGTCATGAGAGTCAACAGTTCCCAACATAAGATACTTCCAGCAACGAAATAACTTCTGCGGAACACCTTCACGGTTTAGTCAATACAAATAAAAAGTCCATGTCTCTATATCACAAAGACAGTTTATGGCACCACACGTGAAAAGAGGTAATTTAAAAAATGCATTTCAAATATAGTTCAACTAGGTAAGTGAGGGTAAGAACTATTTGCCATTGTAAAGATTGTCCACATCCTTGTGTTCTAAAACACACCACTGCCGACCACCAGCAGTAGGGAGAAGTTGCACCTCTCAAAGGACGGCAAACAAACTGGTCTCAACAATTTCGTCTCTATTTGGCCATTGGAACATTGCTTCACGTGGTTTCATGAATTTGGAGCACACATTGGTGGAATTGAGGCATTCGAAAGCTAGACCAGGATATCAACGAACTGTAAATGCAACAGCGTTGTATTTGCTCAGCTGAATAGTAACATGAACTCTAACACTGGAGCTTGATCTACTTTCTGAATGTTTTCTTTGGTGTCTCTTCCTTGGTGTAGTTAGATGTTCTCTGGTTTCTTGTGGTCCTGAATTTTGTTATTCACATCCCTCACTAGCATGGGAACCTCTGTGGAAAAGTTGTCCTTGATGATCTAAATCAAATTGGTAGCAAGTTCAGTTGAAGATTTTTCCTTACCGTGAGTTTGCCATTTTGTTATTCCTTTATTTGTTATGGTAGATGTTAACAAGTGGACGTGGGACCTTATTTTGTCTTTCAGGTATTCAAGTTTTACGTTTTTCTTCAACAGCGCTAATTGTCTATTTACTTCTTCTTGTGTTGTCCAAACACCAAATCGTCCAAATCTGTCATTCAGTTTCTGAATAAAAAGGTCATGTTTCTAGGCTCTTCGTTTCTTCTGTTCCAGCCTTTTCTTTTGTAGTTCTAGTCTCTTTTTTCGAACCTGGAAAAGTCTCATCCGGCTGCCATGTTGTCGTTTTAATGCAGACTTCCTCGCAATGGTCATCAGCTTTTCTTTCCTGTGGTTTGTCAACCCTTGAAGGTAGACTGTGGTCTTGTTCTTGGCATAACATATCAATCCAGATTTGGAAACTCGATTTCTGAGGAACTTTCCGGAAAAGCCGGTCCAGGTCAGAAAAATCTGCTTCCGAAATTCTGTTTGTGAGTGGTGCACTGCTGGTTTCTCGGACAAGTTGGGACGAAGGGTTGTGATACTTTCCACCAGCAGTTAATCTGCTAACTGTCGTTTCACTAAGGGCAGCATTGCCTTGCAGATACTCTGTAAGACAACCAGTGTCATCGATTGCAGTTCTTCATCGGTGGTCTCAAACAAGCTTTGATACATTGAATCCGATTCATCGGACTCCTTTCCAGGAAACAACTGGAAATCACTCTGCAACAGTGAAGCGGCATTTACCGAACTGCTTTCGATGACATTTGTTAGTTGGAGCCAGTCGGCATTAATGTCGAAGAACTTTTTTGACTTATCCTCCAACAACCTCCATAGCGGTGTACATATTAATTTTCCAATAATTCCGAGAGCACGAGACTCAGACAAGACTAATTTATCTGTAATAACATGTTGAATTGTTTTGATCAACTTGTTCCCCTTGCTGCATCGACCAGATTGTAGATAATCTTCTATATTCTGGCGATGGTAATACACTGCCCACCATTTCGGAAGAGGACAAATTTTGTAGCTTGCAGTTTTTTAGATTTTTCTCGGTAGGTAGTCTTGCAACTCAATGGCTGGCCGATAATATGAAAAATATTGTTTAACCAATTCAGGTTGATACTTTTATCGACTGATTCACATGCAAATCGAACAGAGATACGTACCCAAGTAGCTAGAACTTAAATACCAAAGTCTTCCATCCAACATGTGGACCGACAAAATTACACCGGAAATGACGCCAAGATATTCTTACACACAATTTCATTGGCTACAAGATGGCGCTATTGACAGACAGATATTTTCATTGGCTCACCTTCAGAAAAATCGAGAATCTGACGATATGTGTGAAAAAATGATGCCCATGCGCTGAAGCGGGTAGCGCATATTTTTAAAGTTGATACGTTCAATTAATGATTTCTTATAGAAGTATCCTACACTGCAATAATTTTCATAATAATAAAGAAACAACATTTCGGTAAGATTCCACAAATTTTATTGGAGAAAATACAAGATTTATACAAGTCAATAAAAAACGTATTTTCACCAGACTACGGGCAGTGCTACTAAAATAAGTAAAAGTACCATTGATTTAACATGATTTTTGAGTGAGTATGCGCTTATTAGCCATCGGAGTTATTTCAGTGTCCAATATATCTTGCCAATATGATCAGCTCGACCATATCACTGTCACCCCAACCCGCATTCTTTAACGCCAAATGTTCACTTATGAGATGAAGCAAGCAAAACGAAATATCTAGCTAGGATCCTATTTTGGGGGAAAAGTTATCATGTTGACGATTACATTTGTCTATATCTGGGTCAAGGGTCAATGTCAAAAAGAGGCTGGATCGGTACTGACGACAGGGGGTCGGAAATAACACCTCTCATTAAGAAATGTTATCTTATATTCTCTATAGTTCAGTTCATCCCCACTTTGGCGGGTAGGAACTGGCGCCTCGTCTGTACCCGCGTTTGATCGCGCGGTAATTTATAGGCCTATAACTGAGCTTTATAGTTTCTGCAAAAAGAGCGTTTGACGTGGTGGACCGAATGAGACAATAACTTACGAAATCAGGTATGTGAACGAGAAGTCGAGACGATTCATTGTTTTTCAGAACAAGTTTCGTGGATTGTCTTATTTAAGAAATGGATGGAAAAGTTCTGATATCTCACAAGCCCTACCTTTGAGTGTTTCATCATGGGGTCTTAAATACTAAAAACAGAGGTACATGTACTCACAAACTTCTTCCCATTGCTTTCTTCTGTGCCTTGACGAGATCCCATTTCTGATATTTTCAACCAGCAAATGAAATCAGTTTATAGCTGGAGCCACTGATTTCGTGGTTTTTCATATTTTTCTGGCCATTTGATTTGCTGTCAAGCGTTCATAAATATTTCAAATGCATTCAATATTCTGGGGTTGTGCCGCAACCTCTCGTTCTAAGCTCGATTATTGCTCTATTGTTTACAACGGTGCAAGCAAATTTTCAAACTTGGCAAAGCTAGATCCTATTCTCCATCAACGTCTAAGACTTTGCCTCGGAGCGTTCAGAACATCACCAAAAGAAAGCTTATATGTCGAAGCAGATGAATTTCTTTTAGAACGTCAAATAAACTAGCACTGTTTTATATATAAAAAAAATTGCGATCTAATTGCTCAGATCCTGCATATAACTGTTTTCAACCCTCAATACGTGGATTTTTATTTAAAGAAACCCTTCATTATTCCACCACTTGGAATTCGTATGAAACCACACATTGTAGCAAATGGTATTAAGCTTAGTCAAATTTTACTTAACAAGCTCTTACCAGTTTCAGCATGGCAGTTAACCAGACCAGAGGTAGTCACGAGTCATCTCGTGTATACACAAGAATTTGGTCTATTGAGAGAAAAATACAGATCGCATCAAGCTATGTATACAGATCGTTCTGAAGATAGAGAGTAGCGTGTGCTACTATCTTTAGTTTCGAACTAAAACCTGTCGACTTCAAGATAAAAGTTCAATTTTCACTGCCGAAGCCAAAGCTCTATTGTTAGCTTTAGAAGGTATTGGGTCTACTATAGGAGGAAAATATGTCATATTCTCAGATTCACTGTCCTGCCTTCAAACGATTGAGAGTAACTTCAACTCATTCCACCATCTTGAACATTCTACAATTATATGACCGAAGAATTCATCAACAGATTGGTGTTGTGTTTTGTTGGTTGCCTGTGTTGGCATCAAAGGAAATACTGAAGCTGATGAAATGGCTAAGGCAGCCCCATATAATGAGGTTGATCCTGTTGGAATCCCATATAGCGATTTCAGACCCTCTATCTGTGCTTATGTGATAAATTGGAGCGATATGCAAGAGGTGGGAAAAATTGACTTAAAAGCAACCATATGACTACAGGAAAGCATCCCTCGGCACCTAACCTTCACACCCGAGAATACGGTGGATTCTCGGACGTAGCCTTAGTATCTCAAACGCGCTTTTATTGCAGCTGTTCATGTGAAGATTGAAGTATCCACACGGCCCCTAGCTCCGGCTTAAGTGAAGTTAGATACGCTAGCGCGAGAGCTGTGATGACAGGTCAGCTTAAACAACTCATCTGATGTTGATGGATGAGCATCGTAGACATCTGAGGAAACGCCTCAACATGGGGTAACCTGGTGAATGCAAGAATATCGAGAGAAACTAACCTGTAATGCCCGACGTCGTACGGCTTAAATTTCCCACCAAAACAAGACCTACATATATTTGTCGAGTGACATGTGCAGAGGGCGGGCCTCGGGGACTAACAGTACACATGCAGAGTCCTGCCATATACAGGTAATAAATTGGAGCGATATGCAAGAGGTGGGAAAATTAACGTCTGTCGACTAAAAAGCAACCATATTCCTCTACAGGAAAGCTGTTTCAATCTTTATGAGATGCTGTGGATAAAACCAAACTTCATGATGTAGAATCGACCATACCCGATTAACTCGCGAACATTCACTAAAAAGGGAACCAACCTCAAGGTGCATTCCATGCCGTGAAACATATTCTGATTGACTGTATAGATTTTAAGATTGTAAGAGATTATTTTTATCAGGCAGCTTCTTTAGAAGATCTTTTTTGTCGGGTAAAAGAAGGCTGTATTTTAGGTTATTTGAGAGAAATCGGTTTGTTGTATAAGTTTTAATGTATGTACTCGGTTTTGGTGTGTTGTGTTGCTTACTTCTGGATTGCTAGGTTGTTGACTTGTTTTTGTGGAATACTTTAGTAGTTTGTTTTGATCGTCCCTATATAGATGAAATATTGCTGAACGCGACGTTAAACCTTATCTCTCTTCTGTCTCTCCCTCTCTCTCCTTATTCTCTGGTTTCAGTTCAATTCTGAAGTAGCGACCGTAAGTGGGAATCAGTTGCGATACCACGAGATTCCTCATAACTTTTTGAAATTTGTGTGACGTGTTGTTGTTGATAGAAACTTCATATAATGCATCAGCATTCCTCTGGAACATTTGCTTGTTCACTCTCGATTGTTGATCGCGCAAGCGGCTCAACACTAGCCTTCCCATATCGGTGGTCTATATCATTGTCAATGGTGCTAGCAATTTGTTCTTGGCGATCACTTCCACAGACACACACAATTCGAATCTCGCACAAATCTCATTTTCAAGCATATATAAGCGCTTTGTTTCATGTATAAACCCGTCTACTCGCCTGTGGGGACATTTTAAACTAATTTAATTGGTGTAAGCCTGGTCGACTGGCGACAAGGTCTTCCTAGGAAACATGAATAGGAAAGCCACCATGCGGGCATATTTGTTCCTAGACGTAATTATCTCCCTTTTTTAAATTTACATCGGAGTTATGTTCTCCGATTCCTAATTTTGGAGAAACAAAATAAAAAGCCTACAAAACTGGAATAAAAAAGGCGCAACCCGCAGTTTAATATCGAGGCGGCGGTGCCTGAGAACCATTTAATCTTTTTTTCAGCCTTCAATGCATTGGCCCATGAATAGGAGAGCAGACCAACGCAGCACTTATCCTGCAAAATAGGTGTAGTGATACATAGTTTAGTTGTGTTACATGACATTTAACCCTGATCAGCATGGTTCATGATATTGAATATTTAAGGAATCTCATGAAAAGCTGGATATGGAGGCGGGCTCCTACCCACCTTTGGGCAAAAATTAGTGATAAAATTTCCCAAACTAGGCCAAATATAGGGGAAATAAGCGAGAAATGTGACTTTTATGGTAAATATAGAGCTAGTATATCCGGATGTGTTCGAAGAACGACGCAAGCATACCTTTCTCCAACACATTCATTTTATTCAAACGTGACCATGCTATCCTCTTATACATGTGTCATTTTACTAGGGTGTGAAAATCCGTACACCAGGATCTTTCCATGTCAGCGTCTGACCAAACACGTGACCACTCCACCGACAGTGGACCAATACTGATCATTTTAGGACGTGTGACCGATCGCTGGCTCGGATGCAAGATTGATGTGTTCTGTTGGTTGCCTTGCCACGTTGGCATCAAATGAAATACTGAAGCTGATGAAATATTGCTAAGGCAGCCTTAGATAATGAGGTTGATCCTGTTGAAATCCCATATAGCGATTTCAGACCTTCTATCTGTGCTTATGTGAGAATGATGTTACAATATGGGATGCTGTGGATACTAACAAACTTAAAGAGTTTCAAAAAACTGTAGGATATACTCATCTGAGCATGCCAGAAACATTTCGATCAAGCCATGATCAGGCGGTGTAGAATCGGCCATACCCGATCAACTTACGAACATACTGAAAAAGGAACAAGCCTCAAGTTGTATTCCATGCCACGAAGATCTCACAGTGAAACATATTCTGATCAACTGTATAGATTTTAAGATTGTAAGAGATTCTTTTTATCAAGCAGCTACTTCAGAAGATCTTTTTAGTCGGGTAAAAGAAGACCATACATGTATTCCAGGTTATTTGACAGAAATCGCTTTGTTCTTTTGGTTTTAATGTATGTACATGTTTTCGGTGGGTTGTGTTAATTACTTCTGGATTGCTGGGTTGTTTAATTATTTTTGTTTGAATATTTAGAATTTAATTTGATCGTCGCTATTCTTACTTCATTTGCATACACTTCGCCATCCAAAAGCGGAGAACAGACTCGTGAAATCTGCTTACAGGCTTTTCATACTACTTCTGAAACATACATTGTCTGAGCTTAAAATGATACACATTTGAATAAACTTTCGTATCATCCAAGAGGTTTTGTAGATCTGTAATTTTGAACAAGTAGGGCAGCACTGGACTCGAAAATGGCGGGTTACGTCGGTAGAGTTTAGCTGATTGGCTGACGATATCACGTGATATTGATTTCGGGGAATTCCCTCATATAGTTGCCGAAAGTAGACTGAAAATGGATACACGTGCACGATCCCAGGGTCAGTCTTATTGCGTATAGATGACCCAGATGGTTACAAGTTGAGCCTCACCTTTCTCCACCAACACATGCATTTTATTCAAATGTGAACATGCTACCCTCGTATACATGTGGATGTGACACAGCCTAAATCGTAGCATTTCCATGGGTCAATTTACTAGGCGTAAAACGCTGTACACCATGATCGTTCCATGTCAGTGTCTGAGTGATCACGTGACAACCTTCAGCGACCATTGTGGGACAGTGTGACCGATCGGTAGCTCGAATGGAAGGGTTCCCAGGGGGCTGCGATACAATATACCTGACGGGATAAGGGACTGCATTGTCAGTGCTGTGATATGTATTACTCGGTATTGTTGACGTCGTTCGACACGTGCCTGTGTGTCCGCCACAGTGATATGGAGCTCTTCAGAGGGGACAAGATGCTGACATAATGGCTGGAAAGATCGGACGCGGTGAAGACATGAGACAACTAGTTTTTTTTATCTCTTTGTGTATTTCTTTCAATTTTATTGCATATACTATGAGTAGAGACCCCAACATTTTTTTCATCTTATTTATTTTGGACTAGTTTAGATTTGATTTTATAAGAGGCATTTTTTAAAGTTCAACGCTTTTTAAATTTTCGAAAACGAATCAAAACTTGATTTTATGCAGATTTTTGAAGTTATTTTATTCCAGTGGTTTATCGGAAATCAGTCTATGTTAAAACAATGGGAGAATAGTGGGTAAAATTGTACACAATTAGGAGTAAATTTTAGCAAAACTTGTTGGATCTATTGGCAACCATTCTGTTTGCGCCACATTAATATTTATCTGCCTAATTTGCATAAATTAGCATAAATTGATGCAAAAACATTAAAAATTATCCATGCGAGTTTACCATCTCCATTAGCTTTGAGTACAAGGCTTGGAGAATACAAGATGGAATGAGTTTGGATTTTGGGATAATTATCATGTAGGTCTTATGAAAATATTAGACAACCATCACGACACGGCGAGTTTGTTGAGATTGGTAGCCAGTAACAATTCAAAATGGCTGCCAATTCAAAATGGCCGCCAATTCAAAATGGCCGCCATGAAATTTCACCGAACACAGGCATGTTTGGTATCAAATTGTAGGTATTGACATCAGCTATTCTTTGGCAGATATGTCATAAACATTGATAATGATGGGCTCGATAAATCAAACTTCTTGGTGTCCGCGAAGACATGGACAGCCGTGTGAAATGCCAGAAATACAGCTTGGCATTGATGATGACCCCATTGTGTGAATGGTACTATCACATAACACAAAGACAACGCAAACAATCATAGGAGTAGCAGAAAAAGAAGAGAAGAACATAGAACAACATTGAATGAGCTGGTTGACTTCAATTTTATTGCAGGGATTAAATTGCTACTGTTGCTGGATAACATTAACAACAAGCTTACTTCACAATTCAGAGATGCACTGTTATGGTGAACTGGGTTGCCTACAAGATCTGCAAACTTGATTCAAGGAGACTCGTATAATAGTAATACCTAAATTATTTGATTTAACATGGACTAGATGTGCAAAATATATACAGGTCACCATTAAAACGGCTATGGTAACCGAAATGTGTTACCAAGAAAAATAGAAATATCACACCCCTGCGAGTATGCTGAATATGCAAAATTATGGTTACGATAATTCCCCTAATAATTCGATCAAAGAAAGTGCAGAAAGAATGACTTATATGTGGAAACTGGAAATGGTTTTTATGGTACTAAGTGTCACATTTTGTCATTATATGACTTTTCTTCAACTTTAATGAAGGGGAAGGTTACTTCTTCTCTGTATTTGAGTTGAAAAGTTAACTTCGTCTGATTGAATTATAAGAGGAATTACTGTATGCCCAAAGGTTATAACAAACCTCAAAATCACTACACTACCACTACATGCCCAGAACAATCTTTGGAAATATTCAATATCATTAAGAATTTATAATCTATGTCATGAATATCCATTGATTGCTTCTATTTTACCAGGCTTGTCATATACATTTATAACTGGATACATGTATTATAATTTATATCACATATCACATCTGACACAGGAGCTACCTAAATCCCATGCGGGTCGTCCAATCAGATGGCGAGCTGGGGAAATAATTTACAATAAAAATTATTCCCCTTTGTCATAACAGACAGGAGTATGTGTTCTTGACCCATACTACTACTAAACAATGTGAATAAGCAAGCATAAACATGTTTGCATATTGAGGATAGGTCTTTCTATTCTGGTTCATCAGCCAAGATAAAATATCTAGGAGAGAGAGAGAAATACGGTTTAACATCACGTTCAATAAAATATCTCAAGTTAATTAGGCACTCTCAAGCATCGGTCACCTGAGCTATCTAAATCCTATGCGAGCTGTTGGATGAAGCAGCTTGACCATATACACACGTGTGAATGTTGAACAAAA